>VYXD01005474.1:14760-34289 GCA_013397195.1 Hylia prasina
ATTCAAGTGATTCATCTTTTATGCATATGAGGATGATTCAAATCCTATTAATTGACAGGGAATTGTATCAGATTGTATAGTTAACATTGTACCTGACTTCTATATTACCTCACTTTTATATATCTTTGTCTGATTTAATGGAAACAAAACTCTTAAACCTCAACAGAATTATAAATAGGTTAATTTTTGACTAATTGCTTTTATGGCTGGAAGTAATTTGTAAGAGTTTTGCTCAGATTTTAAAGCTATTCAGCACTCTTTAGATGCTTAGCATGCAGAGAAGAGACATAGATTCTAATTTGTGCATCAAAGTTCCCTGAGAATACCTGTTAAATCAGGAAATCGTATAGATACAAAGCAAGACAAGAAATCAAATAGGCTTTTCCAACCATAATTCTACTTAGTATTGTCTTTCCTGGATTTATTTGGTCAGAGTCTGGTAGCAGGCACAAAAAGGATTTTTAACTCCCTTCCCTACCTTCTCCCTCATTCTTTCCAAACTGGGTACTCAATATCAACTCTCTTCACTTTCTGTGGTTGTCTTTTGTGTTCTTGCAAAGCAGGGATGTAAAGAGATTAGTTCTTGATGAACAAGGAAGAAAGGAGAAGGTTCTGCTGTGAAATAGGTTTGTTCATTTCAAGGTCTTATTGAAATACTCTCATAAAGGAGAATACACGTACTAATTAAGAATATGTAAAAGTTGTCCACCCAAGGGATTAGGAATGTTTTGTGTTGTATGTTTTAATGCAATCCTGAATCAACTAAAGGTATAGGGAAGAGTAACCACAAAAAATGACTATGTTGTGGTAAAAATTACAAAGTTGTTTTTTCAACACCCAATTGCCTAAATTGTGGTAAAGATAATGGGGGCTACAGTTGTAGCCCCCATTAAAGCTAACAGCTTTAAGTGTAAAGCTGCTGAAGATGTGCATCTTCATGAAGCATTAAATGACTATTGGCTGAATATAAATAGAAAGCATTCTGTATATCTGTGTCTGTTTCTGTGGGAACAGTAGGAATGCTGAGTGCTGTGATTTGAACTAATGACATGCTACCTGTACTATTGTGCATGCAGAATGGATTATAAATGGTAGAAGAAGAAGATTCTCTTTTCTGAGTAATCACAAAGCATATTGGGAGACAAAAATAACCCTAAGAGAAAAGAAACACCCAGGAAATTATGGAAATATGTCTACATACTTGGAAAATTTTGTTGGCCTTTCTAGGTATTGTACTGAACAATAGGCTTTTTTATTTTTTTTTTCTTGAGGTACAGGAGAGACAAAAAGGGAATCTTTCAATATGTACAGCTTTGAATTTTTTCAGTGACTTGCTAGGGACAATGAGCAGCTTGGGTTGTCTGGAGCTCAGGAAACATTTGAGAGAAAAGAAGAAACAGCACTGATTTAATCAGAAACAATGATTTGCCATTGATGCCCTGAAAGAGTAATTAGCTCTTCTGGAAATTCTTCTGTGGGAGTATCCAACTGGTACATAGTGTTTTATTGAAAGTTTCTGACCCAAGTATTCCCACTTCAACCATGAAGATATCAGTGGGTTGTAAAACAAAGTAGATGCTATTCATATCCACTTGTGTGAGTTAGGCCATGAAAAATCTGTCTGCTTAAATGCATAGTGTCACGCTAGGAGGAAGCAACTCTTACTTACCCCAAAAATATCAAAATCTCCAGAAACTTTTTTTTTTTTTTTGCAACAAAGACATTTATTTTATTCCAAAACTGATCTGTCAATAACCAGTTAAAACTGATTAAGGTGTTTGAAACTATGTATCTTTTAAAAATAAACTTTCTAGTAAAAGTACTAATAGTTCCCTGTGATCTTTAGAAACGAAACAATATCAGTTTGATGATATCCATGTTTTCTTGGAATTACTGGAAGAAATGCAGGAAAAAAGTATAGGTCAACTTTAGCAAGACCTGTGTGGTTTTAGATACTTCACAAAAGCAGGTATATGAGGATAAATTTGGGGATTTTGTTGGCTGTTAGGTAGTTGTGGAAACAATAATTACTAATAAAATTAATGGGGGGGGGGGTTGTTGTGGGATTTTTTATTATAAATGCCATGCCAAAAGCTATGTAGCTAAAATATGTGGATATTAATAAAAGGCTTAGGTGGTTCAAGATTGTGAAATCAATTTACACATTGAGAAATTAGAGCTAGTTCTGCCCATAAAACTGTCCCTGCTATTTCAAGAAAATTGCATTGCTCATTAATAATTTCTATTATTTGTTTACAGCTGTAACTGTTGATGGTGAAGTATGGGGGGGTTTTGCCTTGCCAATACTCATAAATCTATGAAGAAAGAACCTTTCCCTATTTCCTCTGAAATTCACTATATTTTGCAATATCACACGTTTTAAGTACTTTTCCTTTAAGTGACTCTACCATAAGCAAATATGAAATAACCTAAACTGTCTTTTTAGAAAAATCTTGGGCTAAACAGGAATAATAGTAAAACCACTGAATTCTGATATCCTCAAGTCAATTTCAGAGTTGATTTGATTAAATGAAGATTTAAATGAAATATAAGTGAATGATTAAATGAGGGTTCTTGAGAATTTCTTAGGACTCCTGAAATTTAAGCTGCATGGACAAATCCTCATGCCCACATAGCAGTGTACTGGAACAAGGGGATTGTTAAACAGCCAAGGACAAAACAACTAACCTTTTCCAAAATGACTTTTTGATGGAATCACATTGTTGAGCTTGTTGTATTTTCTTAAGGCTCAGTGCACTTTTGTCTTTAAAATAGCTAGAAAATTTTCTGAAAATAGCTCTTCCCCACAGAATTTCATATGCACTCCAAGTCCATAACCCTAAGAAAAATAGAGACTATTTTCACACAAAGCGTCAGAGTAGCTTCATGGCAGACACAGATAATTTGAAATATAAATGAAAATGTTATGGATGATAAAAGTACTTAGGAGAAACAGAACCACATAATAAAATGATAAAGCATGTTCATCTTCAGTGCTGATGTCTTGTCTACTCACACTTGAAACAGTTTCTCACCATCAATATTCAGTCTAATGTGTGCGGTTTTTTCTTATCCTTGTACTCAATAAAGTCATGAGTGTCCTCTGATAGTACTGAAGTGCATAGAGAATCTGTCCAATATTTAATAATCATACTTTTTTAACATACATCACAATTTCAGCTGTTTGTGACACAAGGTTGCTCACATTTCTCTGTCAGTTTCAGGACAATCCAAAGGGGAGATTTCTTTGAGATACAGCATTATCTTCTACAATAATGAATTTATGAACTTTTAAAGATATTTTTATTATTTTTAAAATAATTATTTGTTTTGAGTAAAGCAAATAAAAGGGAAAAATATAACTGATGCAAATTCTCTTTGTAAAAATCCTGTATATATATATATCAATTTAAAACAACAGTATCAAACTCTGTAAATGACAACTATAGAGAAGATTGCTGTGCATGTGATATAAAGTTATGCTTTATTGTCTTTCTTTAGAAGAAATTCATTGGAACTTATGATGAGGTGAAACAGTTTGCTCTAAAGTGATTTTTCAAAGTATTCTTGGGAAATGTCACCTTTAAATTAACAGAATCAAGGATGATATACTATTAGTGCTGTCTCTGTGATATAGCTTGAATCTTGTCCTCATTATTAGAGCAGAGCCGTAAAATTCCTGAATATTTAGGTAGTAGGACATTTGCTGGAATAAATGCTATATATTGGAGGCAAGACTTGAAGAAATACTAAATCTGGCTGCCAACAACAATAAAATGGAAGCAGATGTCCACTCCCTCAAGGGCAGAGAGGCCCTGCAGAGACGAATTCGAGAGCTAGTCAATCACCAGCCAGCAGGTACTGGATTGTACACCTGGGACAGGCAACCCTGGTTGTGTAGAAAGACTGGGAAATGAGACACTGAAGACCAGCACTGAGGAAAGGACCTGGAGGTCCTGATTTTCAGAAAGTGGAACCTGAGTTAGTAGTGCCCTGGCAGCCAGGATGGCCACCCCTATACAGGGCAGGGGCATCAGGCACAGCATCGCCAGCTGGGCAAGTGTCTTAGTTTGGAAGAGACAGGTGTCTGATAGGGAGGGCAGGGCCTCCCTTGGAATGGAGAATTCAAACCCCCTCCCTCTGAATTATTATAATTTTGAAAATTAAGGGGCTCTCAGGCAAAAGTATGGGAATAGGATTAACAGTTCTTTACTAGTATGTCTAACTAGGCAAACAAACAACCACTACAGCATTAATAATAAACTGAACCCAGAACCCAGTAACAGCCCCCTTGAGCGCAGGCGCTTTCCCCTTGGGTGAAGTTCCGGTCACAGCCACCAGGGGCGCTGGTGGCTGCNGTTAGTTCCTTTCCCCAATCTGCAGCTACACTGCTCTCCTCCGAAGGCTCAGATTGAGTGAGAGAGCTTCCCCTCCTCACCATCTCAAGCACCCAGCCATTGGTGCTTTTTAGCAACACAATGGGGAAAAAATTCCACTGGTAAACAAGTAAAGAAAAAGGAAAGAAAAAACTCAACCCCCACCAGCAAGTGAGGAGATTGTCCTGCTCTGCTGGGAGCTGGGGCAGCCTCGACTCAAGTGCTGGGGACAGTTTTGGGGAGCTACAATATAAAAAAAGAAATTAAGCTATTAGAGACCTTCCAGAGGAGGGCCATGAGGATGGTGAAGAGTCAGGAAGGAAACCCTTAAGAGCAGTAGCTGATGTTACTCAGTTTATTCAACCTGGAGAGGATGAGACTGAGGGGAGGCCTCACCGAAGTGTTCAATGTCCTAATGAGGGGAAGTGGATGGATAGACGCTGATCTCTTTACTCATGTAACCAATGACATGTTCTGAAGGAATGGTATGAAGCTGAGTTGGAAGGTTTAGATTAGATATTAGAAAAAGGCTCCTCACACAGATGGTGTTTGGGCACTGGAACAAGAGAGGTGGTTCACAGCATCAGTGTGACAGACTTCAAGAAGCAGTTGGACAATGCTCTCAGACACGTGTGGTTCTTGGGGTGTCCTCTGTAAGGCCAGGAGTTGGGCTTAATGATCCTGATAGGACCCTTCCAACTCAGCCCATTCTAGGATTCTGTGATTCTAAATTATCAGCTCTTGGGTTCAATTTCTGTGGGATTCTCTTTTTAATATAATAATATCTGATTTCTGTGAAAAGTAGGCATTGGCTATATTTCTGCTGTCTCTAGACAGACTTTAGGTAGATGTTAGCTCTGGTCTGGAATTTATTTAAATTTTCTTTATATCTTTAAGGAAATAAGAACTTTTGCTTAAAACACAAATTTGACTTACATTGTTTTAGTGAACATACATATCTACACATCTAAGTTTTCTTTCTTCCTTTTACTTTCGTTTGTTTGTTTGTTTTAGTTTGCATGCTCTTTTTTAAAGAGTGGGAAAGGACCATAACATGACAAGATTGTTTTGGGTTTTTTTATACAGATAATCACCACTGACATTAAAAATAACAACACAGCTGTGAAACAGGTTGTCCAGAGACATTACACCATTTTCATTTTTGGAGGTTTTCAAGACTCAGATGGACAAAACCCTGGGCAAATTTGTCTGAACTGAGGATCAACCCTGATATGAACTGGAAGTTGGGCTGCAGGCCTCCCAAAGTCTCTTCCAACTGAAATGATTTCATCATTCTTAGACTGTTAACTAAGAAAATAAATTATCATGGCTATTTCTGCTCTTTCATTATTCCCTTCACAAAGCAAATAATTTTATAATAAGCATTCTTTTTCTAAGTTTTCTGTGATAGATATTCTCTATATTGACAAAGTAATATTTGTCAATTTCTTACAAGAACTTGTGTATCCTGGGCACATCACGCATATTAGTAAGAAAAGACAAGCATTTTTCACTTCATCCTGATGAAAAGAAGGAAAACAGTTAAAATAGTTTAAGAAGCTGGAACAAATGGACAAAAAAGAATAAAGCAGGGGAAAAGGAATTCATATTGCGAGAGATTTAGAAGCTGTTAACCATCAGACTCCAATTCTGTTAATGTTGCCAGGACTTTAGCATTTAATGCTGTATCAATTTTGCACTGCAGACACAGCTATAACAGAAAAGAATAGTAATGATAAAGGGACAATTTAATTTCAATCTACCCTATAGGTAGATTGAAATTAAGCCTTAGGCCTTATAGGTAGATTGAGCCTACCCTATAGGCTCCAAATCCAGAGCAGAGTTCACGTGCTACAAGTGCAAGGTCATTTTCTATCTGCTGATGATCTTTCTTAGCCCAAGTTTTATTTAAATTGTCCAGAGAAGTGGAAGAAATGTTCCTCTGACAAAAAAAAAAACAAAAAAAAAAAACCAAAAAAACCACAAAAAACATAGAACATTGTATCACTTACATAATTTATTATGCTGCATAGAGCTGAACTAACAAAAAAGTTGTTTGCATCGTGTTACTGCCAACTACATGCAACTGCTGCTTTGCACCTGTTCTGGGCATTGGACACAGGGAGCTGTTTCCACAATTAGAAAGATGTATTTTTCTGATCTAGCCAAGCTGAACTCTTTTTTCTTCCTTTTTTTTTTTTTTTTAAGACAACTTTCTTTTTTTACTGGACAACTGCAAAGACACATAGGTCTGCTTGTGGCTCTAAGACTTCAATCCTAAAACTGTCCATACTAGCTCCTGACATCATTACTCTAGCTCTTATATCTCAGTCCTTTGGGGAAGCCTTCCTAACAACAGTTTCCGGAAGGCAAAATTTGGACTCTTGGTCTCAGCAAAATATACGGTACTTTTGATTTTTGAGAGAGGGATCAGTGCTTTATCTCCATTTCCACCTTTCACCAGTTTGATTCTTGACATCAATTTCCTGTTGCTGTGGTACTCCATACAGCTTTTGTGTTCTGGATTATATTGTGATTCCTATTTCAAATAAATATTACACCTATGGTTTATAATGTTTCTTTTAAGAAACCTTGCAATACCTGTTACTTTACAGAAACAGATTTAATGCCTCTCTCTCACATCTAAGTAGTAACTAAAAATCCACTTTATCATTTCAATTCTTGTAACAAAACAAGGAGAAAAAGCACACATTAATAAAGTGGGAGGTTTAATGAAGATGGAAGGTTTCTTTTTGCTAAGGAGGCTTGGGGGCAGAGTACAATGACAGAATACACATGTTCATTCTTGTGGCCAGAAATGTGTTCTTCCTTTTTTTTTTTCCTACATTCCCTGCTCTGGAATCATTGTGAAGGCAGAAAACTAATTTTGAATATATTAGAAAAACATTCCTAAACATTAGCATTAAGCCATCAAGAGCTGGAAACTGGCCTTGAAAATCAATAGTCACAATTAAAGATAAATAAATAATAGAATAATGTTAATTTCTTAAGACCCTGCCTCTGTCACACTGCAGTAGGGTAGAAGCCTTGGAGAAGCTGAGAAATTACTTGAGTCAGGCAAAGAAATTCAACCAATCCAGGTTGCTTACTGTCCCTCTGAATATTCTCTTTCATTTCTAAACAATTTGATGGCTAAGAAATATAAGTGAAATGTAACATTGCTGGTCTTCATTAAGAAGAATATAAGAAAATTCCTGTCATTCTCACTTTTACAGGTACTGAACACAGAAAACTGACATTACACTGGTGCGAAAATTCAGGAAAGTTAATGAATTATAATTCATCAGTTACTAACTAATAATACTATTATAACTCCTATAGTTACTAACATTGACAATGGCTAGAGCTGTCTCTATGAACTTTTATGGTCTTTAAAGACATATATCCTAAAATGAAGACTATTTGCTTAAACTGATGAATTTTGCAAATATCTGATAAGCATGTAACTCACATGACTGAAAGCGTGACCAGCATACAACAAATGTATAATGTAAAATCTATTTGGGGAATCTGCCTGGATTTTTGAGATATTTTGGGTATTACACTCTATTTAATCATACAGGAGATTACTTAGAAGCATGCCTCTAGTTTAAGATTACAGAGATTGCCAGAGCAAACAAAGTTGGTACTCTCTAACCAGTTCTTGCTTTGCTGCTCTTACAGCACTGTATGTCCTGACCTCAACAAATGTTTACTTTAGAGAAAACTGAGCGGTGTGGGGCCTCAGTGTGCTGAGCACTTGTAAATCCACTAACTTCACACCTCTTGAGTATCTCATGTAATTACAGACATTAAGCTCTAGTATTTAAGCCCTTCCAAAACTGTATGAAACTAATATCCAAGCCCTTGCAAAAGAGTAGTGGCATATGTGTTAACCCTGCATGGATGACAGGTGCTTACCAAAGCTGCTCTGTTCCTCCCCTCTTCATTGTACATGGAAGAGAAAATACAACCAAACGCTTGTGGATTGTGAGGGTAGGGAGAGATCACTCACTAATTATTGTTACAATAAGAATTGTTACAACAGAATTGACCTGGGAAATTAATTTTGTTTATTTTCAATAAAATCAGAATACAGTAATGAGAAAGAAATCTTCCCTCTCTTTTTCTTGGATCCAACTACATTTCTAATTTCTCTACTTCCTCCTCCTAAGTGGTACAGAGAGACAGGAAGTGGGCGTTGCTGCCAGTTTATCATGTCTGTTCTCTGTCACTCCTCTCTCTTCACACTCTTACCTACACCAATGTGGGGTGCCTCCCACAGACAGTCCTTCAAATTTCTGAATGTCAGTTGTCCCCACAGTGTGCAGTTCTTTATGAACTGCTCTAGCATGGGTCCCTTCCCTTTTTGGGCAGTCCGTCAGGCACTAGCTGCTGCAGGGTGTGTTCCCCATGGGTCACAAGTCCTAGCAGCAAACCTGCTCCGGTGTGGGCTCCTGTCTCCATATGGTTACAGGTCCTCCCCAGAGCCTGCTCCAGTACAGGCTTTGTATGGGGTACATTTGGACACATCCACCTGCTCCAGCATGGGATCCTCCAGGACCTCTGGGTGGGTATGTGCTTGCCTAATCTCAGAGTACATATTTCTATAAAGCAATGAACACATAAACATGAAAGTGAAGGCAAAATTACTCTCCTCAGGACTAAACACACTAATATAAAGTTTAATTTTGAGATTAAGCAAGTCAGAATGCTTGAACAAGGACATATTTTTTTTTTTAACTTTCCAAAAATACAGTGTACAGACCTGGTCTTCTTCCTACATGACCCAACACTTTTTTTTCACTGTTTTGCTTCGCTTCAGGTCCACTCCAGTTGTGAACTTGGCTTTCCTCATAGTGAGCATTCCTCATACGCAAACATACAATAGTATGTTTGTGTCCTGTCACACTTGCAACTAAGTCTTGAAAAAATTAACAAACTAGCTTACTTAGAGCAAATGGCTTTCTCACAGCTGCAGTATGTAATTTTAACTATTGAATTATGAGAATGTTTAAAAAAATAAGTATAAAATAATGAAATATATTCTAAAGTTGCAATAACACACTTGTAGTCAGAGCAGGATGCCAGATTATGGTTCAGAAAATCAATTTATTTCAACAGAATTTTGAGTCTGGAAGGAGTGTGAATCCTGCCTTGCAAACCTGGGAGTGGAGACTTCTACTCCAAGGATGAGACTAGACCATATATATATTAATTCAAAGTAGGTAGAGAATATTTCCAGCATGACACATTTAAGGTTAATGACACTTGTGTGTCATTCACTTTAACTTCAGTTAAAGTTCCACATGGACTGACATTTCTCCTTAATGTTGGAACTGGATTATATACAGACTTGAGAATTCCTGCCATAAAATTGAATCAGAAAAAGGGATAGACTGGGATTTGTGCTTTTGACTGTTCCATTAGACTCTCTGAATAAATCAAAATTTTAAAGCCTGTAATCCTTTTTCTTTCCTTTTTAATGATAAGTATGTTTCAAATTTGGTCCTGGTAACTAATGGTAACTATAATGATCATGTTAAAATAAGAACATAGAAAAATTCATACATTGTTTAATTTCAGGGGGTTTTTTGGAATGTAGATATCTTTCCTGTATGTGTAGTATTTGAGTAAGGTTGCTGAATAAATGATGGTAGCGAAATTATACACAGTTAAGCTTGGACTGACACTAAAATCATATTTCTGCTGTAAAATGTTTAAACACTTCTCATGTCACATTCACCAATGTATGGCTAGTAAAACAACCATGGAAACAAACTGTCCATAGATATTTTAAATTGAATTACCCTCTTTCATGAATATTTGATCTGCTTATTGCCTGCAAATTCTTTAGCTTGCATACCTAACCTAAAATTTGAGCTTATTAAACTTCTGAAGGTAAGGATCTGTGTGGCAGGAATGGCTGTAGTTCTGAAAAAGGAAAAAAGAGCATTGCACAGTATATAAACTTTAACTGGATAGACAGTCCAGAATTTTAGACTTCTGGTGACATTTTCTTTCAACAAGGAATCAAAATGATGATGTGACAAAAAGTCTAATTGGCCTGCTTAATTTGCAAACATCTGATGAGCACATATATTTTTCAGGATTACTATCTTAAAAGTTATAGATACTTTGGGTTTTAAAAACCTAAAAATATAAATAAACTCTGATTTGTACTCTTAGAATTTTTCACAGATTGAGTAACTTACAGGGGAAGTGGAAATAGCTATAGAGCATAGATACTGTACACAAGAAAGGATTCTCTTTATCTTCTGATAAAGATCTGCAGAGATAATAAAAAGAAAATGCTGAAGGCCATCCTTTCTGTGAAGTTTCTTACAAGTGTCATCAGCAAAGAATTTGCCTTATGGTAGAATGTAAAATTCATGTTTTTAATCAGAAAGGATACTTATTTCACATTTATGTTTTTGTTATGTGTCTTATTTTATAATACAGTTAATATAAGTGCTTAAGGATAAAATGAAAGACTAAAGCCAAAAGTCACATTAACAAAAATAATCTATAGTGTCCATTACAAATCTGTTGCTAAAATGTAGCAAGAATCAGTTTGCAGTTTGTAAAAAGACACAAAATATAAGAAAAAAATCTCTTACATGTGTTAGTATGGTAAGGGTATCAATAACAATTTTACCTTTTTTCCTCTGCCCCTTAAAATATTGGTATAATAATGGAAGGAAATTTCCATAGCATTAACACCCTTTTGAAGCTTTAGCTTAATCATTAAGCAGTCTTCCTATTGCATATTTGAATTGTTAGAGTCCCTAGCTTGAGGATTTACCCATTAGCTTAATATATATTTATTTTACTTCTGGTAAAATACCAAAATGGAAATAAAACAGATATGATGCTTTGAATAGGATATACTTTCTAATTCAATATCTTGATATAGTGGATAGGGGATAATAAAAGCTAAAACTCATCCAAACTGTTCAGTAGGTATTATTTAATGGTACAAAACATCCTTATAGAAAGGATTACAATTGTATTTATAACACAGATTTCTTATACAACAGCACAGACTAGTGGCTTTTAGCAAGGCAGCAAGTTTGCCATTTCCCTTAAGTAGTATTAAATTAAGATGACTAAAACCAGAGGGTATAGAAAGTCTGAGTGTTTCTGTATTTCTAATTCATGCATGTCTTGTGACAGGACTGGGAACTTTCAAAACAGATCGAGGAGCTAAATACAAAGCTCTTTTATAAAGAGACAGGTTTTTTATGCTGTAAGGGATTGAACCTACCTTGCACATTTTTTTACATTTATTTACAAGGAACAACTTTGTCCAAACTGAGCAGTTTCTCAATTTCTTGCAAAAGTGTGTCAAAGGTTCACTGCATCATTACATAAAATTACACAAAGATGTTTTAAAAAACATCTTTGTGTAATTGACATTTCTAGACAAAATATTTCCATAATATTTGTCTATGCATACCTTGAAATGGAATGTGCCTCAGACATTTAATCTTTTTGTTAAGTCTTCTAGACTTCAGAAAATATATTGTTACAATTAAGGTTAGTAACATAACCTGAATGTAGGAATTTTAATCATAATGATTACACAGATGTCTCCTTACCTCATTTCTTATGTATCTTTCTGTATCTGCTTTTCATGTCTTTCTCTCTAGTTAGCCCAAGTACAGTGTCACACTGACACTGGTTTATATTGCTTCAGGTAGCTGGTATATCTCTTGATGAGTATTGTCCTATGTTTCCCATTAAGATGGGCCCCACTGCCTGAGAAATGCTTTTCTTCGCAATTTTCCAAATAACTCCTAGAAAACCTAGTGTGGCCCTGCAGAGAATATGGTGTGAATACAGTAAGAACATGAGAAGGTGCCAGCCACAGAAGTATACTTGAAAATTTTCTACTTTCCAGAACCTAGTTTATGCAGATGGAAAACATACTGCTCTTGCTCATCAGAATAAATTGATAAAATGGGCAGGGTGTGCCCCTGTGAGTACATTTAAAAAGTGATCTTCCAGTACATTTCATCCGTTGATCACTTTTAAGCTCTTAGTATCAAGGTAATGAACACTGGACCTAAAGATGAAGTTAAAGGTAGGGCACCATAAATAATCCTTAGATTGAAATCCAGTGGGTTGAATTTAATGGCTAGTATGTGTAGCTGACTGACAATTATGAGATATAAAAGATATGAAATGTAAACCCCAGACTTGGAAGAAATAAATGATTCACCATGCAGTTTAAATTGCAATATAATTTTGTGTTTTCTTGGGACAGCAAAAACTTCAGGCATGATAGCCTGACATCAGTCTACCATTTGACTACATAATCATACCATACTTACCATACTCCTGTATGTATTTCTATTATTCTAAGTGGCTCAACTGGTTTTATTTCCTCATCCCATTGAGTGGTCTCATTTCCACTCAATCTTGCCATGCAATTTCTTCCCAGCTGCATTATTTCTCAGCAAATGAAAATAGGCTAATGAAATTACAGTACCAGTAGATTTCTGCTAGTCTCAAGACATCAAACATTCTAGCCAGGATTATTTGTTTGTTTGTTTGTTTGTTTGTTTGTTTGTTTGTTTGTTTACTGGAATTTGTAAGCCTATAGGTATTTTGCCTAAAACTTGAAAATCTGTGAGGCTGTGTACTCACATCCAAATCACAGATCCGTCTAAGTCATTCAGCATTCAACTTGCCTTTCTTGAAATCCTTATCAGGTAGATATAAAATTAACATTTACAGGCATTTACCTGGGAAGAAATTCCTAGTGTTGTTTGAATTTGGTACTATACATGTGAAACAGAACCGAGAATGAAGACAGAAAAGCTGTTAAAAATGTCCAGTGCCCTGTAAGCAATCTAGTACTGCTTATTTTAGCATTCAGCATCAAGTTTCTTTGCAGTGCTAACTACGCTCTGTGTGTTGGAACCTAAAGAACAATCTCCTGGCAGGTGGACAAAACTAGTGTGTTTTGATTTTGCTCTTATTTGTTTGTTTTCTGTTTTCTGAAACTGCCAACTCAGAAAAATCTGGGTATTCACTGTGAGGTTCCTGCTACCAATCCCTAACATAGGGATTTTAGACGAATATTTTTATATATCATGATGAATAAAACTGTAGCACTGAGATTTTTACTATAAAATTAAGCAAATTGTTATCCGAAAAGGCCTCTTTAATTTTGCTCTATTTATGCATCTTATATTCTCCCCATTTTGGAAGGATTTATGCTCTCTAGTATTCATATTTATGAATATGGCTTAATTGTCTAATCCTCCATTCAGACATTGAATTGCAAGGAGATTTAGGTCCACATTTTCATAATTTTACACTCTTCATGCCATTAGAATAATGATCATTTAGATGGCTACACAGGTGTTAAGCACCTAAATTTCATCAATGGTGATAGTTTTAATCTTTCATTAGATAACACATAAAAAAACCCTTCAATTTTACTTTTTTTATAGTCAGGAAAGGAATCGTTCCAGCAGATGGCAGCAACTCTCCACCTACCCCAATTCCGACTGAAAACATCTTAAGCACAAACTCCGTTAGGAAATTCTTGTCCCAGCTGATGGCTGAATTGCTTACACAGACTATTCTTACCCAGTTTTAATTTTGTTAAGAAATTCTTTTTGTTCCAGCTGATGGCTGAATTGCTTACACAGATTATTCTTTTCCAGTTTTAATTTTCAAGATGACCAAGCACAACTGGTGTCACTAAATTGTCTAAAACCAGCCAAGCCAAGAGACATCTGTTACATTACAATTAGTTTACCATATTGACAATTCAGATAAAGGAAGGTGGACCAAAGCTGTAGTTAAATTTGCATTTGGTGACAGAATGCACTGCTTAAACTAAACTTAAACTAAACTTGCTTAAACATCTGCAAGAATCTGAAGTTATTCTGGCTTTTACTGATCATCTGTAAGGATTTCCATGCAGTGGAATTGTCATTCATAGTCATTCTTCTTACTTGGCACACTTCTGGTGTAAGTGGTATTGGACAGGATATGCACAGCCTCCCAAAAGGACAGTCTTGCTCAGGCATTCTTCTCAATTCACAGAAGATCATAAGGTCTTCCTGTTCAAGGGATACTGTCAAATAGGATATTTTAAAATAATCCAGTTAACTCAAGTTAAGTGTATGCTGCTGCGTCCTATAAATAATTAACTGATTTTTATTTAAATACGTCTTCTAAAAAGAGTGTTACAGTGACTCTTTTCTTCTGCTGAAAAAAAACCCCATCAGCTACTGAGACAGCAACTGCCTGTGGCACTATCCTACAGTTTATTCAGCTATGCATAGACTTAACTTGATCATGCAAATAATGCCTCTTATGTGGAGCTTCTTGTTTAACTATAATTTAATACATGAATAAGCCACTCTAGGATTCAGATGTAGCTGATTACAATTAAACTATCCTTATACATAAAAAGCATGATCAAAAATACATATGTAATCCAAGGATTATATATAAATCTTCCACTGCCATCAACTTCCTTGTTATTTGATATTTAAAGGACTTGTAAGAAAAGCTAAAGCTTGCTAATGATGCAGAAGTCTAAAATAATCCCATCATATTCTGTTTTTCGACAAATATGGGAGAAAATATTTTGCTTAATTTAAAACAATGCAACTGTAATCCATATTTCAACATGGCACTTAATACTACAAAACATTAATTTGCTTGAAAGTTTTTGGTTTTGTTTAGACTAAGGTTGTTGCATTTTTTAACCAATTACTATGAAAGGACTTACATTAGAAAACATGAACTTGTATAAACGTACAACTAAAGAACTCTCAGTTACCTGCTGACATTTTCTTAGCTATGTTATATGTAGAATGGGTATACCAGGGGAAGTGTCACACTGGTAGCCACTGAATAATTTTTTCTGACTTTGTAGCCTAAACCTTACTGTTTAGTTAGGGGCTTTTTTCCTTTTTTTTCTTCTTTTTTTATATTTCCATAAAAAGAGATGTTCTTTTCTTGCCATGTAGATTCAGATGACTTTGGAGGACTCCTGACCCTTTTCCTTATAACCTACATTTGTTGTCATTTGTGGTGTGAGATCACCTGTATCAATTGTTTGTAAAAATCTTTTATATTTAAAAAGAGTGAGAGAGATAGGGTACAGTTGTGAGATGACGTGAGAAGAGAGGAATACATAAAATAACACTTTGGGTTTTATTTCCCAACCTGTCTTGGAAACTGGCTTCACTTGGACCACACAATCACTTAAAGGACTTAAAGTGCACTTCTCAATTTTCAAGCACTCATCAAGAACTTTTGCAGTGGAGAATTCTATTTATATATTTAGATTTTTGAAAAAATGCACTGTATAACTGTAGTACCTTTAACAGTTGTATTAATTTTTTCCTACAAAACATAACTCCCTGATATGCACTTATTTGAAATTTTCGCAATATGTCTGATGTTTTATTCAGACAATAGAAAAAGACAGAAGAAGAACCCTCAAAAAACAGAATTAAAACCAACAACAACTACAAAAGGTAGAATTATTGCACAAAAGGGAAAAATTTACTGCAGTTCTGTTCCAGGATATATTTTATAACTTATTCTTAGTGTATGACCACATGAAATAATGGCAATCCAGAAGATTTTTTGTTTTGGTTTGTGGGGGTTTTTTTGTTGTTGGTATTTTTGGAGTTGTTTTTTGGGGGTTTTTTTGGTGTGGTGTCTCTCCACCCACCAATAAGCGTTATCTTTTTGTGAATTCATTTTACCAGTACCTGTTTTGTAGATTTTGTGTGATATATAAGTTGACCATTAGTAGCAAATTTCCTTTATTATTTTATAGGCATTGCTGAACAATTTCTGTGTGATAATATGCCATTTTCATAAATGCCAAATGCTGTTGAATTTTATTTGTATTCATTGGATTTATAAAGGAAATAATATGACAGAAGAATTTTTAAACAAAAGCCATTAAAAACAAAAATAGCCACAGAAACAAAATATTTTTAAATGGATAAAAAATAAAGGGCAGTAACAGAAGGAAATTTGTCCATACATCTTATTTACAAAATTCCTAATTATACCAAGAAGATTGGTGGGTTTTATAAAAGAATAACTTTTAGCTGTATTGCAAATACAGAGCATTGTCCCTAAAACAGTTTCTCCAAGGCACAAGTTAGCTCATATAAAATAGTTATTTTAGCTGTTATGTCTTTTATGCCTGGAACTCTGAGAAAATGTTTGTAAACTGTTTTCACCTCAGAAAGTTTAATGACTAGACTTGAGGCTTTAAAAAAATATATATATGTGGGAATTTATTTGATAGTGCTTTTATAACAGAAAAATTAAGAGACAAGTTGATGTCAATGCTGCCAGATCATTATGCAACCACGTTCCAAATACCAAAAAATCCCAAAACAAAAAACTTCATGTAAATTTCTTACTGCAGAAGCAAGACCATGATTAAACTTTTAATATATTGGAAAAATCAATGTTTTTCAAGGGGTCCAGCAAGAGAAATTTTTGGCAAGGAGGAAATACTTGTTCCACATCTACAAAAGATGAACAGCACTTTAATTTTTTTTTTCCATTTTGTGGTGGGACCTGGAGCCTGGGCAGGAGCAGGGGCCTATGACTAACTCACACAAGCCAGGGCGAGGTTATGGAAGTAAGGTGAAGCACAGGGGCAAGCGGGGGCCCTGGAAGCAGCAGGGAGGTGGAAAGACTTGGGTCTGCCCAGTGTTTCCCAGTGACAGAGAGCAGAAGGAAAATTGAGTCTGCTGACCAGCTCAGCTGCAGATGTGGGCGCAGCCCCAGGCTCTTGGCTAGGTGCCGCTGTGGCTGGCTTTAGGGGAATCACAGCAGAAGGCCTCACAGGGTCTGACTGTGGCTTCCAGCACTGCTGTGAGTCCTGACCCATGGCTCCAAGCTGAGTGGGCTGCAGGGCAGCCTCTTGCACAGCTGTGGCACCTTTCACCATGGCTGGGCCTTAGGACGCGGCCTGCGCACACAGCGAGGGGCTTAGGAAGGTGAGGTCACCCTGGGATGACAATATGGGAATTGCAGATACACCAGGCTGGGCTGTGTGCCTGTGGAGTGCCTTCCCTGAGAAGGGGAAAGAGCCACAGTGGTGGCGGGGAAGCCACGCTGTTCTGCAGCAGTGCTGTGAGGCAATGGGCAGGACAGGTGTGGGCACTCAGAGGTGGGGACGGCCCTGGCTGGACATCGGAACCGGGCAGAAGCAGGGCCCTACAACTGCCCAAGCCCTTGATATCCTTGGTTAGCCATGGCAGCTGCTTTCACCTCAGCCTGTGATAAGTCTGACAGGAACTTCTGTCTCATGAAGAGCAAATACTAGTGTTTATATCATTATTACTGGCACCTATTTTCTTAGAGGAGATCCGCCCTACTAATTTTTTTTTCTTATGATTTAGGAGCCCTTTTTACAACTTAGGCTTGCTGCAGCACTGGAATAGAAATTGTCTAACTTTGCGAAATGCAAGGTAAACCAACACTGATAGGTAAATTCACTAATAGCTGAAAAAGTGTTAAACACATTTTCCCTTTATCTCCCTGCAGGGTCCTGTTTACTAGAGCTTAAATCTCTTCCAAATAGCAGCCTGAAAGCCTTCTGTTTTGCTTCCTACTACATTCCCACTGGGGCAACGCCATGTTTCTTGATATTATTCTTCATTGAGCTACCTCTTAATAGCAATACTACTGAGAATGACTTTACAGGAGGAGAAACACTGATTTACTTGGCTGTAAAATCATTCCTGGAAGACTGCCTGCTTCTGCTGTACCATTAGGAGGGAGAGTATTTCAGCCTGTTTGTGAAAACGAGACTAGGCAAGTGAGAGGTCTTAAAAGGCCTCTCTTAGCTCCATCATCTGCTATTGTCTTTCTGGACTAAATATACTGATATTGAATTGACAGGATTAATCATGAATGAGGGATCAGGAAAAATATTCAGAAAATATTTAAGGGCAAAATAGCTTTAATTCTCATAAAACACATCAGATACAAAATTCTTAATCTGGATTTTTAATTGTCCTTCATGTGCATGTATATCACTACCTCCAGAAGTGGGAAATACTCTGGTGTTTTTAGACAATAGTCATTTTTCCTGTTTTATCTAGTCTTTTTGAAAGACTTTGTGGTTTTGTTCTCTAAGGAAATTAATTGAACTAAATTAGGTACCAGATTTTCTGAAAATTGAACATCCTGATTTGGGTATTATTCTTCACACTTTCATGTTTTAGTTTGAGAGGTGTATATTTTTCATCCTCTTTCATGTTGCTGCTTAGAGCCAAAGATACCTCTCTTGATGTTCTTTCTTGAATAAAAGCAAGTGGTTAGATAAGGAATATTTTACTCTAAACTTTATTTGAGAAATACGTATTTTTCACACTTCATATTTGTAAAGATGACAGTAAACGGTGTACTCACACATTCTGGGAATGACTGTCAGATGTTGTTGATAGCAGTTATTGTATCAGCAAAGAGAAAATTGTTCTTAATAAGAAAACAATTTTTGACAATATCATCTCTGTCAAAAAAAATTTCCTAAATATAAGGCACTTTCAATTCTATGGGGGAATATAAATCACTATGAAAGGATAATTTAAGGTATATACCAATGTTTTATGCAGTCTTTTATCCCTTTAAACATTTTTAGTAAAATTATAGAAGCATTGAGTGTACTCTCTGACACTAATTCTAAATCAGACTAAGTACATCTAGCCTGTAGAAGATTCAACTTCTAGCTCATTTTTCCTGCTTATAATGTATCTGATATTCTATTTTTCAGTGCTTCTACCTTTAAAGATTTTCCACATACTTTTTATAATCTAAATCTGAAGTTATATAATGTTACAAACATTGTTTTGTTGGTGCAAGTTTCCAGCATCTAAATGATGTTACTCAGAACTAGGCTATCCCAACATGATAGTTGTTTGCATCAAGTTAATTATGTCAGCTACGTAATTCCTTCTCTTCTCTCTCTTTCTCTCTTTTGTTTTTTTTTTTTTTGGGGGGAGGGCAGGCATGTAGGTGTTTCTTTCCTTTCCAGACCACAGAAGTGACTTCTTGTTCATGAGTCCATATAGGACCTCATTTTCTATTCTGTGCCATATCCACATATACAACCAGACTGTTTCCCTTAAAAAAAAAAAA
>VYXD01005474.1:36768-48112 GCA_013397195.1 Hylia prasina
AAAAAAAAAAGAAAAAACTTACTGAAACTGTTACTGTATTATGACAAAAATAGGATAGTGTCAGGGAAGAGAGTTTTTAGGGTGAAACATTCTTGTTCATTGGTGGTCATTTATTGCTATTTATTTTTATTCTTTCCTAAATCATTTAGGAATATTGTGATTTCTGAGTGTTAATGACTGAGATATATTAAAAGGTGGAAGGTGGTTATCAATTCTAGACTGCCTAGTGAGTTGACAAAACACAAAGTCATAAGTGCTGTGTATTAAATATTGTATTGTATTGTATTAAGTATTACATAGTGGTCAAGGTTGGATCTGGGCCCATCTCCCTGCTCAAGCAGAGCTACTGAAAGCGGGTTATCCAAGACCATGTCCAGATGGCTTTTCAGTATTTCCAAGATGAATATTCTACAGTCATTTCTAGTCAACTGCTTCAGTATTCAGTTACAATAAAAAAGCTGTTTTCTGGTAGTCATACAGCTCTTTCTGTGTTTTGCTTTTCTCATTGCTTTTTGTCCTGTCTTTGGACACCAAAGGAAACAGTCTGACTGAATCTTTGCATCTTCCCTTCAGTTGTTTATGTGTTAATGAGTTTTCCCTTGAGCCTTCTCTCCAGACTGAACAGTTCTACATCTTCCAGCCTTATCCCAAAGGAAAGATTGCAGAATCATAGACTCATTGAATAGTTAGGATTGGAAGGAACCTTACAGATCTTCTTGATCCAACCCCTAGCCTGGGGCTCCTTCTGCTAGAACCAGTTGTACAGAGCCCCATCCAGCCTGGCCTTGTACTCTTTCACACACAGGGAGTCCACAGCCTCTTTGGATAACATATTCCTTCCTAATATCTAACCTAACTGTACACTCCAACTTCAGGCCATTACCCCTTGGCCTATTACTATATGCCCTTGTCAAAAGTCCATCTCCACTCCTCTTGAAAGCCTCCTTCAGATGCTGGAAGGTGCTACAAATTCTCCTCAAAGCCTTTTTTTCTCTGGACTGAGCAGTCCCAATCCGCTCAGCCCATCTTTATAGAAGAAATGCTCCAGCATCAACTTAGTGTCTGTCGTCAGGACTTGTTCCAACAGGTCTACATCTTTCTTGTGCTGGGTGTCCCAGACTTAGATACAGAACTCCAGGTGGGGTCTCACAAGAGCAGAGTGGGACAATCACCTCCCCTGACCTGCTGGGAGCACCACTTCTGATGTTGCCCAGGCTGAAGTTGGCTTTCTCAGCTGCAAGTGCATATTACCAAGTTGTGTTTTCCTTCATCAACCATTGCCCCTAAATCTTTCTCCTTTCAATCCATTCTCCACCCCACCTGTACCTATGCTTGGGTTTCCCAGCCGAGATGCAGGACCCTGCGCTGAATTTCACAAGGTTGAATTTCACAAGGTTTTCACAGGCTCATCTCTTAAGCTTAAATGCATGCATTGAATCGATATCCATATGGTAGAGGCTGTGACTAGTTTGTGATGTGTTAAGAGATAACTACTATTTAAAATTCTACAGTTCTGTTTTCATACACCTAAGGTAATGACATACTGTGAGTGCAAGTACTGCAGGTTTTAGTGATATGTTTGGTGTATTTAAAGAGCTAATAGCAGAAGTTCAGTTATGAAAGGGTATTTTTTTTGCAAAATATAGTACATTGAGAAAGGGTTGGTCTAGCACAGTAAAAAAGCAAAAAAGTGTTTATGACAAAGACAATGTGTTTGGAGCACAATCATTTCATAACCACTTCAATCAAGAGCAGATAATTTCAATATAAATAGTTGCATATGATTATGATTTATATTCATAGTTACATCACAGTTACATTTATATTCATAGTAACATCACAGTTATTCTAGAAATCCCACTTGGTTTTGCTCCTTTTCAATTATTACTGTTTACAGAAGTTATTTCTCATCAGTGTATTTAATTTTTCTGTTTCTTGAACCCTTCCAGAATTTATTGGTATTGCTGTAGAAAAGCAAGTAAAACATGTTTTATTTTCTGTTTCAGGGAAATCTTGAAGAGTCTTACACTTTTAACCCTCCAGTCGTTAACTGTGCAATGAGGACATTTTGGTGAGGTGGTAAGTTGGTGTAGATCTATTTCTTTGATCAGATGAATTGTCATTTCAGATTTAACTTCTATAACAATGTCCTACAGTATCTAGCTGACAAACTTGTCTTCCAGGATCTCTTGGCAAATTTCCAAAACTGTAGATCTGTGACTGATTTCATGTATGGGAAGTCTGAATCACAGAGGCATCAGATTATTTCTGTATTTATCAGCTTTAGATCATATTAACAGAGCAGTTGACTCCTACATGCTCAATTCCTATTTTCCAGGAATTTTAGGTTGCCACACATCTGGGAGTCTGGGTGATTGTTGTAATTGGTTCAATAGTGCACAAGTCACTCAGGAATGTTAGATAATGGCAGGTTTCCAAATTTGTGTAATCTATTTATCAGCTACTTGTGAGACTTCTTCCAGAATATAGCATATCCACACCCATATGAGTATGAGGAAGCTCTAAAGGGTTTTCTTTTTCTGATTGCAAAGAAGGCTGCCAATGTTCCTGGTGAGCAACTTTTACAAAGCTCTAATAAATTACATCATAGCTTCTCTTGATCTTAGCAACACTCTAGTAACTCTTACATAATACTCTCTGACTGGGAATTTTCATCTGAAATAGGATTATTTTTAATTTTTGTATTTAAATACAGAGTGGAAACAATAGAAGCAATGGTTACTTATTTGTAGGTGATAAAGAGTTCTGAATAATGAAGGGCCCAATGACTGTGAGTCATGTTTCAGACAGTTGTGTCTCATGTCTTTCAGCCTTAATATACCATGCCTGATCTTTTTTCAGTCAAAGTTTGAGCTACTGGTGGAGCTTGAGTGCTGGAAAAAAATTATTCATCTTTCAATTAAACACAATGTGGATTTTGCTGTGCTAGATGCCATGTACAAGAATAATTTTACAACTCCAGTTATATGTAATTGTTTTGTGAAAAAGATTCATGTTCCAGAATTTAATGAGTACAAGAAGACCTTTCAAAACTCTAGATCCTAAGAATAAAGTTGTGTGTTATTTCATATTTTACAGACAGAGAAATGGTCATTTCATTTTGTACATCACTTGCAGAGGTGGGACCACTGATGCAGCATAGATTTTAATTCTCTTCTACAAAGTAAACAAGAAAAAATATTTCTGATATATGAAGTTCACCCAACCAAAGTCTGTTACTTTTAAACCAGGCAGGTATTTATTCTTGTCAGTCCTCTGAGTGACTTCTTTGTGATATCATTGAAGTATAATGTCACTAAGTACACTGTTGTCTAAAAGAAGTGATGTAACACAACCAGTATCTATTTATTGGAGTGAACACCAACAATGAAATTCCATTTTGATACAAAGTTTCCTTTACAAGGATATTTTTTCCCTTGCCTTTGAAAATGTGCAAGAGATTAAAGTGTGATCTAAATTATGTCATCTGGTCACCGTCATTTCATTTTCTTAGCTAAAATATAAATTACTTTTTTGGGGAGTAATAAAATTATCCCCTTGTGTTGGTGTTTCCTACTTTAAAAATGCAAGTTTTTCAGATGCAGTAATGTATTTTATCAAATCAATAAACACATTCTTAATTCACATTCTTAAAGTAAAATCTGATAAATACAAATTTAATTTATTTCTACAGTCTCTTGCACCAGTATGTGGGGGAGGTTTTTTTGGTTTTTTGTTTGTTTGTTTGTTTTTGGGGTTTTTTAATAAATGTGAACTATTTAATAATATTTATATTTCACAGTTAAAGGTTTCTTGATTGTCTGTGGCTAGATTCAAACTTCTTCAAGATTTTAAATATGGAATAAATATGATTTCCTAAGCTTAAATCATGCCATTTTATAAATATAAGACTTTTTCTTGAAGGAATTAATAACAAAGGAAAACAATGGGAAATTAAGAATGGAAAAAGCCCTGCCAAATTTACAGCAAAGTTTCATTGGCTTAATATTTGTGATAGTTTAAGAATTCTGTATTTGTGGCATAGTTACACAATAATGTACAATTTTTTACCTTCCATGCATTTTCACATCAGATGTTATGGAAAAAAATCCAAATTGTGCAAACTATCTCTTACAGAAAGTACTTTAGCAAAACTTCATAATCATAGAAAAGCCTGCTGAAAACTGAATGGAAGTTGATTCTTTTAAATATTGATTTTTTTAAAACAAAAATTCAGTGCTTTGTTTTTCTTTGCTTGGTTAGCACAGTTTTAGCCCTGAAAATGTCAAGATAAAATTCTCCTTAAGGGTGCAATTTTGATAGTGCAGAAATATAAAGCATGTCCCTCAGACTTCATTGTGTCTCAGCTTCCCATATTTAAACTTGGATGAACAGAGATATGTTTGCAGCACTTTTATAATAATTAAGATACATGCAAGAGGAGACAATCTACATTATTTAGAACTAATTTGTTGTGATGAAAAAGATGGAAACTCTAGACACAGGCATAGAAGATGTGGTCTGTTACTTTTTTAGATGATAGACTTAAAGTAGGCAATTATTATTTTTTAAGCCTTTTAGGATGGAATTCATATTAATAAGAATATATGAGTATTAAAATTCTTAAACTGACTATCGGTTCAATAGCTTGGCAAGCTAGAATAAGAATATTCAAGCTTTAGCCTCTAGGCCATTTTATTGAAGCCAATTTAGATTTGTTCAATTTGAACGTTCTTTTAGTTTGATATTTATTTGGGCAGCTGAAATGTGATGATAGAATGAGTTCAAATGCTGAAGATAAAGAATTACGTTACAAAAAAGTTGCGCGTTATGACAATAATTAACATCTCGCAATCACGACAGAAAGGTCAAAGATCAGACATTATGCAGAGTCAACTGCAGCTCAAGTCAATAAGAGTTGTGAGTCTTGTGGCTCAAGTTGGATGAGGAGCCCTGGGAAAAAGTGAACACTCCCACAGCCAGGCAATACTGTAGCTGTAGTTAAATTTCTGGTTCATTTACCTACTTACCATCTGCACAAAATTCACTTTACCACATAACCAACCTTAAAATTATGAAAAAAATCCCTCCTTTTTGATCAAACTCTATATTGTAAAAATATTCTTATTGAAACTGAGAATGACATAAGGCAAAGAGTCATTTCTAATGAAGAAATAGTGATTAAGCAACCGAATGGAATTGCAAAAAATTTCAATACACTACAGAAACATTACCAATGAAAATATTTTGTCCATAAAATTATATGTGCTTCAAGTTATTTAGTTCTTCTGGAGTTCTTTCATTGTGTGGATAGAAGCTGGAATAAGCAATATCTTCAAGGACTAGTCAGGCATCTATTGAAAGTATTGAATTTTTTTCTTCTTACTATTCTATTACAGATGATTTTCAGTAAAATGAAAGGGAAAATATTTTTAATCGATATTTTTCTTTCAAAAAAAATATTGGTATCGCTCCCAAATATGCAACGTACAGCAAATAGTAGTGCAAGAGAATATATAATACAGGTCAGTATTTCTCAGTAGCTGTGTGCTAACCATTGGAGATGAGTCACAAAAGGCAATCTAGAGTTAGAAAGCAGAGGTTATAATAATGTAATTTGAATAAAAAAGAAAATGTTGCTTCTTGGCAACTATAATTTTACTTTTCACAACCAGGTAATTCTGAACTCATGCAGGAAAGGATCTGTGGTCTAATTTTAGCATGTTAGTATTACTTGCTCTTTTATCATAAGTCAGTTTATTGAGAGAGAACTTTTTAAAGAACATTTTTTAGTCCAACCTGTTGTTATAAATATACATCAATCTTCTATTGTAAATATCATATCTATATTGTATAATCATGAGTTCAAAAATTAGTGAATATAGTCACCAATTTTCTTACATGTTAGGATTATATAAAGAAAAAATATTGATTGTTTCACAAAAGCCATTTTAAGATCCTATACAATTTTGAGAGACTTTATTGCCTGATTAGGGTTCTGTATACCCAAAGATTAATTCATAATTCATAGAGAACACCTTTTTGTGTGAAAAACTTTTTGTGTAATTGGCCAAAACTTCATAGCAAAAGACCCTATAATATTTCCGTGTATTCTTGGCAGAGAGCAATATAGTTTAGAAACAAGAAAGAAAAAATAAATAATACCTTGTTAAAATCCTTTTGCTTAGTAAATTTGAGTGGTTTTTTTTTTTCTTATTGTTCTGGTTTTAATTTTCAAATTTATATAATATTAGAATTTTTAGATATTAAAAAGATTTTATTGTCTGAAGGTAGCAGTGATTAAATGCAACCAAGTGTAAAATCAGCATGCTTCTAAATAAGTTGGGGTTTATGCATTTTCATGTAGTTAATAATCACAGAATCACAGAATGGGTCAGAGCAGAAAGGATCATCCCTCTTTCTTGTAGGTTCCCTTCAGGTACTGGAAGGCTTCAATTAGGTCACCATAAAGCCTTCCCTTTTCCAGGTGGAATAATTTCAGTTCTCTCAGCCTTTCCTTGTAAAAGTTCTCCATCCCTCTGATCATCTTGGTGACCTCCTCTGGACTCATTCCAACAGGTCCATGTCCTTCTTGTGCTTGGGACCCCAGAGCTGGATGCAGCCCTGCAGGTGGGGTCTCACAAGGCTGTGTACAGAAACAGAATCAAATAAGCTCCCTTAACCTTGCCTGTCCATGCCACTTTTGATACAGACCAGAAATGGGCTGTAAGCTTCTTTCTCATCCAACAGAACCTCCTAGCCCTCCTCAGCAGAGCTGCTCTCAATCTGTTCACCCCACCAGCCTGTGTTGGCACTAGGGGCCATGTGCAGCGCCTTGCAAAAAACGTTTCTGAACTGGTAAGCAACTACCAAGATTTGTAGAATTCGAGACTGAACTTTAAAGTGTTTTTTCTGATGATAATATGAAGCTTTGTCTAAGGAAATAACACACATATAATAATTTTTTCCCCACATCATCTCATATATAACTTGTGATTTTTTTCACCATATGACAAATATTTGTCACCGTTTTTTCTAATGCAGAAACATATCTCTAAAAAATCAATGAGTATTAAAACTTTTTCATTGCACATTTATTCTGTGCTACTGTAGGTGACTTTGTTCTACTCCCCTTTTTTTTGCCTGCTTAAATTTTTATCTAAGGTAATAACAATAATTATAAAATTTAAGTAGGCAGCTGTTAGCACACATATTTTTGTTGCTGACAAATTCAATTAAAGACATTGCTAGCTAAACCAATCAAGTAACAGGTAGCTCAAAAAAGGTCAAATCTAAATTATTGTTTCCCATAATAATTTCCCAAACCATTAAGTTTGTAAAATTAATTTGAAATCTAAACTCATAAAAGTAAATTATGGAGAATGCCTTGCTAGTTTGTGGGTATTCTATAAAGCATAAAACTATGTCTTCCATGCATAATGTTCCTCCTACTGTTGTCCAGGTTGCAGCACAAGTATAGACAGGCTCTGGCAGTATTTGCATTAAAAAAAACCTATTTCCAGGAACGCTAATTCTAGTCAGAAAGCTTTTTTCTTCTCCTCTATAATTACAAACCAAATGTTCTTCTTTTATTTTGTTTTGAACTATATTTTGAGACATTTGAGAAAGACAAGAAAGAAGGTTTGGTTCATAGAAACAAGCAAAGCTATTAAAATAACCACAGTATCTTTAGAAGTTGAGTAATTCAACAGGGAATTAAATTTCCAAAATTCTAGTGTAAGTTTGAACTTTGCTATGAATTAAAATGCAAATGAGAATTAGAAAACCTAACCATAAAACAACTTAAAACCAAGATAGGCTGAATCAGTTATTTATACAGCTACATTAAGCTTTTAGTTACTCTAAATCAAGCTGCATTAAAAGTAACGTTTACGAATAATTCTACAAAACTTAGGTTTCAGGTTCCTTGATTTGTTTCTTCTAAAAATTGCAACAGCTTGTGGAAATTAAACAGCTTGAAAAGCTACAGAGGCAGGGAATAGAACATGATCACTGTTGGTTTTAGACAGTATTTTAACAGTGAATGCTGGTTAAAGACAGAATAAGGTTTTTCCTGAGAATAGCAACTAACAAAATAAAAGTCAGTAAAAACTAGTCAAAAAGAGGGATAAAACCAATATGCATATAGGGTTTATAAAGGAAATGATTACTAAGCATATGAGATTAGTCTTGTAGAAACTTATTGAAATCCATAATGGTTTCAATGATCATTCATCTGGAATTAAAATGTCTATCCTTCTTTCTTAACTTCACAGTATTGTTTATGGAATACTTAAATATTTGTCTGCTGTAGTATCTCATGGATAACTCATATGCCCTAGATCTAAAACTCAAAACAAGCAAAAAACCAAAAAAATCCAACCATAAACCCTCCCAAAATCATGAGGCTTATTCCGCCCATTAATATCTCTTAGAAAGAAAAGAGTTCTGTGGAATCGACAAGGGCTGCCAAAATAGTTTTTCATCCCCCACATCTACAAAAATGTGGAAGTAGTTAATTTTTAATTACTCCAGAACAGTAGTTTAGCTCGTTAGCCGAAACAGCTTTACAGTTCACTGTAGATGCTTGTTGATATGAAGTGTGAATCTCTGACCTTCTTCATAGAAGGAGGGCGTTTATATTGTTTTAATAGACTTAGGTGATGCTGACTATTTTGCTATCCTTGTCTGAGGCTTTCTTTATAAAAGCTTTGTTTTATTTAGAAAATTCCTATTCAAGTTTTCTTTTATAAATGAAAACACTTTTTTGACTAATTGCTATCTCAAAGGGAATAAAAGTTTCTGTCACATTAAAACCACCATGTAGTTAAACAATGCCACACTGAGAGACCACAGAATTCGAATTTAAATATAAATTTTATTCTAGTATATAAATAGATTTTAAATTTTTAAATTTAATAAGTTTTAATTTTTTATCCTTGGTAGTTGTGATTTATTTAATTTTTAGACAGAAATTATTTACAGATTGCAGCATCAGATTCTTAAGTGCAAAAATGCAGGTTGTTTTTTTCTATTCTGTAGACATTATTTTTTTGCAAATTGTAGCTGCACATTGGGTTTACTTAGAAAAGTGATTGTTTGCAAGCCTTTTTGTTATAGAAGGCTAGGTGCAATTTGATTTAGGATGAAAAAGGAGGAATCTTTTTTCCTTGTTGTCAATCTTTATTAGCGGATAGATGTTCAAGGCTTCACATGAAAATATAAATGCCCAGCTGTCAGTTTCTAACTTGAATTAATTGTAGTGAGAGAACACAATCCACACATAAGTTTTAATGTTGTATGAAGTCGAGAACCTACATGCTCGTATTCAAACTATATCACTGCCTCGGACATACATATCATTTTTGTCTGTTATTATACAAGCTAAAATAATGTGTTTTGAATAAAACTCAATATGTATGCAAAGTTTAAGTAAACTGTGGAAAGGGACAAAATGTTTAAATTTATTTTATATATACAAACTAGTCAATAGAAATATATCTTTTTGAAGAGTGCTTCTACTTAGAACAGTGAAAGCTGTATAAAATAGATAAACAATTTACTTTTCTCAAACTGATTCCATACCAGCTGATGGGAAAACTTTCAATTTCCATGGGAGTGGATGGTGACACCTGCCAAGGCAGTTTTGAGAAGTTATTTCATCCAGTTCCCAATGTGAAAAATATTTGACTGTTGGGTTTTCTACAAGGACTATAAAAATATAATTTTCATTATATATTTTGTCTTCTTGGTATAAGAAGTTTAAAAACATTAATTTGCAAATGAAATTGGCTGAAGTTATACATGATGCATTATTCATATATATATTGTATCATTATTTGATGTGTTGATGTTCATCAGTTTTAAATAAAAGCATAAATAACTTGAAACCAAGAAAACAAATGCACAGTTACCAACCTTTATACTTCATGTTCTTATACTGGCCAGCATAATTGAACCTTCAGTTTACTTTAAGTTTACAGCTTACAGAAAAATTGAGTGATAGTGATTATAGCTATTGCTCTGCTGGATTCCTTGGACTGAAAGAATTTCTGGTGTGGGATTTCAGCATTTGGCCAATTTGTACATGATCTCCCAACACCCAACAGTAGTCCAGAAGCGGAGCCAGAACTACAGCTATTAGTTCCAGCTACTCTGCATATATTGGGAAATAGAGAACAAAGACCAGCTGTGTATTTGTAGCTCAATCATCAGCTTCAAAGGAAATACAGCTATCTGCGAAATGAAAAAGAGATCAAAACAGTGCTTTCAGTTGTGTAAAATTGAAACAACTAATTTAATTGTTGNAATATCTTTTGATCGTTTTTGCTAATGATCATGTTCATGGAGAGAAACATCCTCCCTATGCTTGGAAATTGAAATAAGTCTCAATAGAATTGTTATGTCTTAAGAGTTGGTTCAAACAGGAACAATGCTATAGCAGCCATAAAGATATTAGTTATATTCCTATGAGAAAATTCATAGACACAATTGGGATGTAAATCTATGTAGCTGAACCAAGACTTTCAGGATGGGAATAAACTGAGTGTTTCAAAATCAGTGATTTTATTTTATTTTTCTGGCCAGAATCACACTGAAAGGTTAAAACAACTTCATTAATTATATACCTTTAAGTATATAATTTAAAGTATCAATCTAATTGGTACAGTAAAGGTTATTCTGGATATTTCTATATTTCTGAAAACATATCTATATATATTTTCTACCTACTGCAAAAACACTGGTATTGCTTTGAAAGTTCATAGTTCTGTCAAAGAGCTTCATACATAAAGTAGTGAAATTGATTGTCTTCACTACTTGAAATTGACACATTTGTAGTGGTAGCGTAATACTTCTTCAATAGGGAAAAAGGTGAAAGCTATTACTCCCCTTGTCCTCTTCCCCTTCCCTATGATAGTTTGTTGTTTGTGAAGGAATGCAATATTCAACACAACCTCTCCACTTGGTGGGCTTTTTATACTTAACTTCTCTACCATCTGCAGTGTCAGAACATCCTCCTCTTTTCAATCATCTTCAATCTTTGAGTGACTTCCTCACTAGTTATCAATCTCCTGCACTAATTTATTGGTATGTCTAACTTCCCTGCTTAATACTGTTAAAATAACACAAAATATCAGAAAAAACCCTGCTAAATGGCTATCCCTTGACATCACTTTGAAAGTATAAAATAGGATGCTCTTTACAGCTTTTTAAACAGCTTTTTTACAGTTTTTTTTTTTTTTTTACTATTTTTCAGATATATTTTTACAATGTTGCAATATCTCACTATCTCTTTTCTGTTGCTTCTTGAGGTATGCTTTATCAGCTAAACCATGTGATATAG
>VYXD01005474.1:49295-61931 GCA_013397195.1 Hylia prasina
TTTTTTTTTTTTTTTACTATTTTTCAGATATATTTTTACAATGTTGCAATATCTCACTATCTCTTTTCTGTTGCTTCTTGAGGTATGCTTTATCAGCTAAACCATGTGATATAGGTCTGTCAGCCTCTGCCAGTGACAGAATGATGCCGCAGTCCGCTCAACAGGCTCTGTGGAAGAATAATAGGAGGTTATATGCAGCTGTATGTAAAAGACTATTTTATGTAGATAATCCCACCATGACTCAACACAAATCCCTGTCCAGTTCTGTAGTTCTAGATCATTTATAAGGGAAGCAAAGGATCTATGGGGGGAAAAAAAGGCTGCTTTATATTCAGCCTTTTTACTGGATTTAATATGCTTGTTCCTGGGAAGTGGGAAATATCATAATAATTAGTCAATTTTCATAAAAGTGTGAGAATTCTGGGTTGTAATAAACTACTTTAAAGAAAATTACCTTATGCCCATTTTGAAAGTGTTCCGACTTCAATTTTCTACTTAATGCAAACTACAACATATGTTATCATAGGTGTCTTTGTGATGTTATAAGATAAACGTCCTATCTCCTGTAAAGTAGTTCTAGATTGGCAAACTGACAAAAGCTAAATTCACAGCATTCTAAACAAATGGAATAGGTGACAAATAATCTCTCTTTTGCTCCAAATAACAAGGAAATTGGAAACAAGTTAAAATTAATCCACTCAAACATAGGGGTTTTTGCAATTATGGGCCTCTTAGTGAAGTTGACTTCTTGCCTTCAGGATGGAAAACCAAAGCCAACAGCTTAAAATACTGACATTGATCAGTTTGTCTTCCTTCAAAAAAACCCATATAAAATAAAACCTAATATATATTCTTTTTCCTGTGTAGTATTATATAGATTTCTGGTGGTGGCTTTATCTACTGTTTTTAACAGATTCTTTTTCAATGAATGTATGCATCAATTTGTTTACTACTTTTTTTCACAAGAATTGACATTAACCATAGAAAACATAATTTCTTCACAAGAGAGTCTTCCTCTATAATTTATTTGTGGCCACCCATCAGTATTACTTAAAAATTAAATGTCCTGGACTTTCATATCTCATTTTGAACTACAGATTTTTAAGCTGGAAATGTGTTTGTCATATTTCTTACAGTGTGCTTTCCTTTTGCACCCTTCTCTGTCACCTGCAGGTTTCAGGATAATACCACCTGGGTCCCAGTGTACTGGGTTATTTCTTCCAGATCTCTATAGTCACATCTGTTATGCTTCAGGTTGCCTCTTTTAGTAAAACTGGTTCTCACAAAGAAGAACAGCAAGGGTTAACAGTGATGAGGACAGGCAGGCTTTGACTATCTCTCTACCACATCCTGCATGTGAATCCCCACAAAGTAACTAAATTCCCTAGATAAAAAAAAAAACAAGTCAGCTTTTGAGTGCCTCCATCCTCCACAGCAACAAGTGACCTGCTGGTATCACTTGCTTTTCCTTTTAATGCTCCTGAATGAGTCAGGGTCACTTGTTGTGGATGATTTGTTTGAAAGTAGAATTTTATGGATGTATAAAAACTGTTTTAAAAATCAAAAAGAATCAAAAAGAAAGAATCAAAAAGAAAGAATCAAAAAGAATCAAAAATATTCAAAAAGAAATTTGGAAATCTTTGAGGTGTTTGCCTTTTTTCATATCATATTAAAAATATGATATGCAATCATATTAAAAAGGGAAAGTTTAAAAATATGCAGTAAGTTAAGCTAAGTTAAGCCTAGATTGTTCTTTGCTTTGTAAGTGCACACCATAAAAGACAACCATACTGTTTATGGAAGTCACTAATCTGCTTTCATCCTGGTGTTAAGAGCACATCTCCTGAAAATTGGAGTGAAAAATTACGATTATAATTCTTTTTCTGGGTTGATCTGAGATGGGAAATAGTGAGAAATATGTACAAAGTTACCATGTGAACTACCATGAGAAGATTCTTATATCTTTCATACAACTAAAAAATGTAGTAAATTAATACTTATTCAAAGTTTAATCAAGATCAGAACATCCTAAGGGTTTAGGAAAAGAGACTGAGAGAGCTTATAAGTCAAGAGGGAAAAAAATCTCTTCAAAAGGAAGATCTTGAATGTTAAAATATCATGAAAAAGAGGTACCAAAGCATAGGAGAAGTGGAAGACAAAATTAGACATCATCATAATATTAGTGCTATAGTAAATTGGAAATTTATTTGTTGAGTTTTTCATATATGTAAAGTGCCAACGACCTTCCTAGTATCCTTTTTTCTTTTGCTACTTATTGGGAGAAACAAAAAAATATATTATACAGCCCTATAACTGAATATAAATACCTAAATGAGAAATGTCATATTTACAGGAGACTTCTACAAACATCCACATACATAAATGAGATAGATGACAGTCAGGCAGAGACAAAAAAACCTAAGCACAGTGTAACATACTGTATTGGAAAGCAGAATCAAATTAAAATTATCTGAAACAGCTCCGGTTTTCCATCCAGTGAAGAGCTTCTGCTTCAGGACAAGAAGCTCTTGGCCCTTAAATTGGTTGCAATAGTTCACAGAATCATTGAATGCATAGAAAGGGACCTTAAAAATCATCTAGTTCCAGCCCACCCTTGACCTAGGCATGACTGCCACCTACTAGATTAGGTTGCCCAAGATCCCTTTCAACCTGGCTGAACAGTTCCAAGGATGGGATGGATAATCTTGGCTTGACTAAAGATGGGGACTATTAGTTATCTAGGTTTGATTGTGATATTTTCCCACTGATTTGGCAGCTGTCACAAAATTATAGTTGGCTAAACTCCCAGACATCAAAATATGGGGCGGACCAAAATTGAAATCCCTCCATATGTAAGCATGATTTTGTCACTTTTAACACAACATATTTCATATCCATGCTGCATAAAATTAACTAATTTTACTGAAATCAACCAGTTAAGCTTTCTCCTAGTATTACTAAGGTCCATTATTGACAGCTTCTGGGCCGTGTGGAGTATTTTGCTCTAAGAAACCCAGTTTCACGGGCACTGCATTTTGCTCACAGTTTCTCATTGGTAATTATGTCTTTGGAGTTTTCTGAGAACTCATCACAAGTATGTCAGGAAAAGAATAGAAACTGGTTATTTTAGGGGATCCTTCTGTGTGCTACAGTTGTAATTTGCAACTGCTCCTAAAGAGAGACACACAATATTTTGAGACTTTGTGTCCCTTAAAACTTTTCTTTCACAAACAAATACCTCAGTCAATATGCAGATTAGAATAGTGTTTCTGATACAAATTAACACATGACAATATGAAAAGATATTTAAAGTCCCTCATTTTTTAGTAAAAATATTACTTTCTGGAGATATCATTAAGTTGAAAATTTGTAAAGAGTATGTGCAGTTTGTACCTTGAGAATAGCTATTCATCCTATTAGAACTGTTTCCTGAGGGTCTCCTTCACTTCTACAGCCTATATCCTTTGCCTAGGAACTATGCCCCTGTTGTGACTTGAACAGTGTCTGAAACAAGCACACACTGTAAAATTCAAAGTTACACTGGATTTTTTTAACAGTGCTGCTTTTATGTGAGTGAGTTTGTGTGTATAGGCTGCCTTTTTCAGCTCTTATAGGTAGTTGCAGGGATGTGTAAAATATATGTATTGTAACAGAATGACCAGTGTTGTTTATAGGTGATTTGCTTTCATAACTTCTTATAGATTCATATTTTCACTTCATGGAATCAGATTCAGACTAATAAAATGACCAATTGTAAAACTTAGCTGATAATTTTATAACTTCTGAAATATCTGATTTTCTTTTTTTCTCTCTCTCAAAAGTTATAAATACCTACTATGGTAGTCTTGGTTTTGACTGTTCATCTTTACAGATGTGTCCATTCTGTACAAATCCATTGATATGAAGAAGTTTATTGTGATGTAAAACAGAAAAATTAGGATGGAGAATGAGGTTATGAGTCACTATCATCTATAAACGCTATTTAGAAGAAGTAGCATATTTTTCACTAGGCAGCTGGTTTGTTTTTTGTGGGCCTTACCTTATGTATAAAATGAATTTAACAATATATTGGGTTTTTTTAAACTTATGGTTGCCATAAGAAGATTACATAGTTAAAATGGAAAGAAAAATTTAAAAAAAAAGAAAAAGAAAAAAAGAAAAAGAAAAAGAAAAAGAAAAAGAAAAAGAAAAAGAAAAAGAAAAAGAAAAAGAAAAAGAAAAAGAAAAAGAAAAAGAAAAAGAAAAAGAAAAAGAAAAAGAAAAAGAAAAAGAAAAAGAAAAAGAAAAAGATAAAAGATAAAAAGATAGGGCAAATGCAAAAAAAAAAAAAAACAACAAAACAACAACACCTTCTGAGAAGGAGTATCTGGCCCTGCTTAGTTTTATTTATATGTGCATAGATATATTTATCTATAATATATGTTCTCTGCAGAGAAAACATGCAAGTAAAATCTGAATATTTTTAACCAGGGAAAAAGTACAGATATACATAGAAATGTACAGGTTAAAAAAACCCCCACAGGTATACATTTTATTTCATAGAAATGTATCTATATTTTATAGCTATATTATAACTGGAGGTCAATCTTTTTATTAGAAACCCAAATTTAAATTGTTGTTTTACTCAACTGGTTTAATCCTTTGAGTTTTCAGGTATTATACAAGAAAATGCATACTATTGTCCTGAATGGTCCCTACCATTCACAGAGTGTGAATTACCTCTGGCAGTAGGGGATGTTAGAGACAATTGTTTATAGAGAATTAAAAGTGACAGCAGGAGGATAGCTAGTGTCAGTAAGTCAACTATGCCAAGTCAGTTTTCCTCAGTGTACTATGAAATTATCCAGTTCCTTTGAGTTACACACTGATGCAGCCTTTGACTATCATAAATGAGCAGAAGGAATTTATTAAATTTCTGTCAGCTAATCTGCATTTTTAAAAGCTAATTATACTGCAATTATATGTGTAAATACCATCCTACTTCTTTGCCATATCTTCTTTTTGCACATCTCTCCAACGTTTACTATAATTTCTGCACATATGCAGGAAAACACTTTTCCTTTTGGACGTAAGAGGGACAGAGGGTGTGGGATGGAAAGCAAAAATTATCAGAGCAGTAGGGAGGGTAAGCAGTGATGGATCTGCAGTCCAATGAATACAGGAATTTTCACTTCAAAATGTGTAGTAATAGTATAGCTAAGTACAGAGATGCAATTTTTTCATATTAATGTTATATGTTATAATATATAATTTTCATATTAATGTAATATGTATATACAGATATAATGCTATATCTGTACAATGCAATGCTCTGCACAGGTTCTTGGTCAGGTTTAGATCTAGCTCTGTTAATGAACTTTGTTGCTGGATTTTTTGTTTTTGGTTTTTTTTTACTTATCTGCATAGAAATTACCAGTTTGGGTCCAGAGATATACAGATGTGGTAGGTGTTATTAGTTCAGTGATCTTTACACTATGTTGCAAAGCTTTAAAAATAGGTATATGCTGTTGGTGCAAGCAAGTAGCCATATTAAAAAAAGCAAAATAAATAATAATAATAAATCAACCAAAAAAGTAACAACCCAAAATATATAATTTGTAAAATTTTATTCTCTTGTTTTAGTTTTGTGCAGAAAAACAAGATAACGGAACCTGAATATACTAAGGTTCCATTTCTTGCAAGCTAAAAACTGTAGTTGCTCCTCTGCTAACTAATATTCATATAAAGATCACTATAGGCTTTCACACAAATTATTTTAGTAAGATTACTACCATCCCAGATTTTCAAAACAATATACCACTGTGAATCATGTAGAACCATTGTGTAATTTTACAAAACACTATGTCAGTGACATATAATCAAAGTTGTGTTCAGCAAAAAAACTATACCCTTTAGTCCATACAATATAATGAATTAAAAAAATATATATCAATTCGATAAATTTTTCAACAAAATACACAATACAACAGTACCATTTCCTTTTTTTACACATATAACTAGAGTTCGAATAAGAATAGCAAAGCCTTCTGTAGTCTCTGAAAAATACCTTTTTGGAAAACAAATTCTCCCAGATCTAATGAATCTGCGATTGATGAACTTTTTATGAATTCTACTATCACAAGTAAAATGTAATTACCATTATCCTTTTTTTCTGTAACCATTAATGGTGGCCTAAAACACCTAAATATTGTTTATAATAAGAAAAAAAAAAATAAAATGACCAATTACTCTCCTACAATCAACCAAACTGCAAAAAATGATACTTTAAGCTGTTTAAGTGGTCTGAAATTTTGTGTTTCCAGCTTTCTACAGTTACAATTAGAGCCCAAAAAATTTATAGAAAAATAATATTGTTTCTCTCAAAACACTGTAAAGAAATCTAGTGCCTGTTATGTGCTTGTAACTTTGCTTGCCAGAAAGTGCTTTTTAGAGAAGCCTAGTAGGGGACAAACCACCATTAGCTGAAATTACGGGTTAAGAAAAAAAGTGGTAGTGTTAAACAGTTCCTTTTGAGGGAAGGTGATCTACTCTGAATAACAGTGGACCTTATGCAAATAAATTACTAGGGCAAATGAAATGTGACAGATTGACCCTGTCTGGATGACAGATACCTACCAAAGCTGCTCTATCATTCCCCTCAGGTGGACTGCAGAAGAGAAAATAAAAGCAAAGACTCATGGGTCAAGGTAGGGACAGGGAGAAATGACGCACACCAACTACCATCATGGGATTTAAAAAAAAATTGACTTAGTTTACTTTATTGCAAATCAAATCAGAGTAGGATAATGAGAAATAAAACAAAAACCTAAGAATGTCTTATCCCCCAGCTTCTCTACCTCCTCTACCTGTCCCTGCTCTCTACCTCCTCCCCTCTCCAGGGGCACAGGGAGATGGAGAATAGGTATTGGTGTTCGTCGCATATCTCTGCTGCTATTTTCTGCTCACACTCTTCTTGTGCTCCAATGTAGGGTCCCACCAAAGTTCTTCAAGAATTGCTCCAGCACAGATTCCCCATGGGAATCCCCAAGTCCTGCCGGAAAACCTGCTCCTGTGTGGGTTTCTTTATCCATGTGGCGACAGGTGAAACTTCTGACACCCACCACCAACCTTGGTGTCTAAAGGGCTGTTTCTCTTCCACAACTTCATGTCTCTCTACTTTGGCCACAATTTCTTCTGCTCAGTAACTTTCCCCCCCTTCTTAAATATGTTATCCCAGGGATATTACCCACATTGTCGATGGACTCTCTCTTGGTCAGTTGTGGCTTCATCTTGGAGACAAGTGGTACTTGCTTTATTGAACCATGTGGGAAGATTTTAGAAGCTACTCACGGAAGCCATCCCTGTAGCCACCTTCCACACTCCCCAAAACCTTGCCATGCAAACACAATAATAAAAGATGTAATGACATCACAAAATTAATTGTAAAATGTATTTTTGAAAATTGTTTTCATAAATAGCTTCTGCTAATAACACCAAACTCTAGTAAAAGCAAAGAGTTGTAAATTGTTTGTGTGGTAAATATCAGAGAATATATTTACATTCCATCAATGTGATATAGTGTGGGAGAGAATGTATCAGACTAAAAATTGCTCAGTTATTTTGGGCCACTGTATAAAATGAATAGGAATATGTAAATTGCAGCCTTGAATTTCATAAGGGATTATCAAGGGGGTACCTGGGGGTTTTTTGCAGTACTGGAAGACAGGAGAGGTTAAAAAAAGGGGGAGGCAAGAGGAGGGATGGGAGACAACCCCCAAACCATATTTTCCTGCTTACACTTTTCAAGCATAAAGTAAATTGCTTTGAATCATTACCATCTGCAGTTAATGAAGGACATTTGGGGCCCTAAGTTTAGATCTGAACTCTAGTAATTGCAAAACATTAGGTCCGAAATGTGACCTTAACAAAATAATGCCTTTCAAAGTCTGTGTGCTCAATATATATAATATATAAATGCTCAATATAAATGTATTTTGACCCTTATTTTAAAACTTCTATATTTTTCTAATTATAAGAGTAACTTATTTTTTCCTTCAGGTTAGAAACTCTTCTATGGCATTCAATTTTTGAGATTCAAATTTGGTTTTTATCATTAGCCTGTCTGGAAATAGAAGCCTTCCAAAAACAAACATCCAAAAAACATGATTACAAAATACCATGATAGTCTTCTCCCACTAGTTTTCTAGCTTTGATTTTTCTAACATGGGAATTTAGGTGTATAACTGAATGCTGTATTTCTTTTTTGCTATTGAAATTGACTTTATGAGTCTTTATCATTGTTAAGGTTTTCAAAGCTTTCAAAAGTTGCATTATAATAAACACAGTTAATGATCCTTATTGTAAACAACTGTCTTCTTTGGTATGAACAAATTTTTCATAAAGACGAATACCCGAAGGAATATTTTTGAAAAATAGATAGAAACCCACTTTTCCCCCATGATCCTTGTTGTCAATTATAGTATTTTTCCCTCATAAAAATTTAGAAATCTGATGCAATAAAGGAACATATGAGGTTGCTTGATTTGGTTATTTTTAAGTATCTGATTTTTTAAAAATTAAATTACTTAAGAAAATATAGCAGTCTAAGAGAACATCTGTAAATGTACAGATAACACTGGAAAGAATGAACTCATCTGTGTGTCAATTTATGACCAAATAATTAAAATATTAAAGACAAGATTTAAAAAATGACATGTAACTAAGCTTTTCCATTTAATTTCTGGAACCTAATCTTAGGGAAATATTTGACCTATGTGACCTATTTTTCAATAAGATCTGAATTTTAACTTGACAAGAAGAAACTCTTGAATGCCCAACAATTACAGAAATGACAGTGCTGCAGTACCTTTCCTATCATCTTCATTGGCATGCAATTATTTTACACTTAAGTCACAAAAAATATTTTTTCATGACAAGCAGAGGCACAGATTGACCAAAATTGCTATTCTTTTCCTAGTTTTTCTAACCTGCCAATCCCTTTGTTTTTCCATTTTGTATACACATGTTTTTCTTGTTTTCCTATGTAGGAAGAGCAAATTACAAATTATTTTTGAGACTCTAATCTGACAGTAAAAAAAATTGCCTTATTCATTGGATATGCTGGGCAGAAAGAGTAAAAATATCATTATGGAATTGTAAAGGAGAAATCAGATACAATCTTCAAGTGCAGAGCAATCCATTTCTGTAATTACTCTTCTGGAAGAGTAGAAAAAAGTCCCTGACAAAAAGCCGATAGTTTACACGTTACACAGCTGTACATGTACCTTTTGAAATCTGAAAAACAGGGGTTTGGTTGGGATGGGGAGATAGTTCTGGGCTTATGAAAAATTGGTAGAAGAACAGAACTCTTCCTTTTACCCAACAGTCAAGACACTCATTAGTGCAGAAACAAGAAAGATGCCTAATATTCTCACACCAGTTGCCTGTGTTTTCACCTTTTGAAGTACTTTGGCAAATCAGTATATCTGTTTATATATTTCTGTGTGTGAAAATTTACTCTATGACTTAATGGGTGCAGTAGTACCCCTGTAGAACCCCAGATTATTTTTTTTATATTTTCTGCAAAGCAAAACATTTCATTCACATACAACAAATTAACATCTTCAATAGGACAATATTATTTGGAACTGTTGCCTACAAAATTAAATCTTATGAGTCAAAAATCATCAAAAAAAACCATGTTAAACACCCTCCCCCTGAAAATCTCAGGGGTTCTTTCATGTTTAACTTAGGTATAAAAGGTATATTTGCATATTAGGGGTTTCTCAGAATTATTATTAGTAAAATTACAAAATTGCAAATCCTTTACTATCCTTGATAGGTAGTTTTCATTTAATAAAATTAAATAATCATTTACCTTGTGTATGATTTTCTTTATAATATATCTCTACAACTTAGGATTCTTAGATTTCTTAGATTCTAGAAAGGTATTTCTTAGTTAGCTGACAAGAATACTTTTCAAGGCTTTGGGTATAACTATTTGCAAAATAAAATATATTTTGTGGGGTTTTTTCAGATTTTTGTTTCAGTGTTTTTAAAATGTCTAATAAAAGTGGGTTATTTTATTACTGCAGGTGTTATTTATATTTGAAAAACAGATTAGATGCTTGCTATAGAATATACATGGTTATTCAGGTGAATAACATTTTTGTAAATGTCATTAAATTTTATTTACATAGAATACCTTACATAAGAAGAAATATATTTGACATAACTTTAAAGAAAGCTTACAAAATCTTCATGCTGTCTTATTCTATCGTTATTGTTCATATACAGTGAATTCACTGTGCACTCTATTCTAAGTCCAACTAAAGTATCTGTAAACTGGACAGTGGTCTTTGAAATGTTCAGGTTTTTAAGCATGTCTGGTATACTCAAGTTTGTTCAAAAAACTTTTAAAAATGCTATTGAACCAGTGTCAGCATCTTCCCAGAAAACATATAACTTAGTCTTCCATAACTATGGGCACAATCCTATGATACTGTAAGAGTGAAAATTTGCAGCTGAAAATTTATTCATTAAAAATCAGAATACTTTTAGGATTCTTTAGGAAGAATATCTATGCTAGAGATAATCTACACTTTACATTATCCTCTTCTATTAATATTAGTAGCAAGATCCACACTCAACCCTCCTCCAAAAGTTCTGTATATTTATATCTATTTTTCTCTTCCTATTCTTTTAGTTTAGGAACACATAATATAAGCCCACAATATTGAAGCTAACTTACCAAAAAGCCGCATGCTGGAATGCAGATAGATGAATTCCAGCAGCATATTGGCTGGGCTTGATGAATAAGGAATGTGTCTCCTCTGTTTTCTGTCATGCTTTGGGATATAAGTTAATATTTTGAGTTCTTAACTATATCACAGAAGTGACCTGTTGTAAAACCAATGTGTAAGATCAGTAGATATTTTAGAGAAACATATTTTAAAGCTAGCATTGAAGATATTGACATGCAAAAATTTTTTTGTGAGAAGAGAGAACATTGTTGTAAGTTTCAGGTGACAACATTGTGATCTGAGTATCAAATACAGTTCAAAATTTTCAGCAGAAAATGACTGAAAAACAATTAATAGATCATAGTTTTCCTTTCTATCTAGTAAATGTCACCCATCTCATTGCTTGCTGAGTGCAACCTGTAAAAGTTTGCAAAGTGGTACAATTTTTGGTGATGCTTTTTTTTTGTTTGTTTCCTTTTGTTTTTGTTGTTTTGTTTCAGGTTTTTTTTGGGGGGGGTTGTGTGTATGTTTGTGTGTTTGGTCTTGCTAAATGTCTTCATTCCCTGGGGACTTGCTAGCGGTTAAATACTACATTTCAAAAATACAAAAAAGTATTAAAAATATCAAACTCCACTTTCAATGCCATTTTTAAAGCAAATCTCCTTTTATATTTTTTAAAGGGAGGAGGATATTATCAAATTAAGAACTATGCTGTAGTATTTTGCCTAATTATCATCAGTACATCAGTTTTTAAAGTAAGGATAAGAAAATATTCTGTATGGATCTCAAACATCTATTCCTATCTCTTATGAAAAGAAGGTTGCTTTCTTTGTAAACTACAAAGGGCAAAAAAGTACTACAGCTTATTTAAAACACATATTTTTATAATAATAAATTATTTAGGTCTAAAAAAACACAAAACGTTTTATGTATTTGCATCAAAACAATACCAACTGTATTCTTCATACAGCCATGAAATCCAGCTGCTTTGATTTCTCATTCCTAAAAATGCTTTTTCCAAATCTTTTCTTTATCTTGTTTTTATGTATAGGAGGCAGTATATTTTCTCATTACTTAATATAAAGAAAGGAAAAGAAAACTCTTGATATAAAGAAAATCACATGGGTGTTTTTTGAAAAGTTGTTTGGAACAGCTACAGTACAAAGTATTACGAAATCAGAGAATCAGGTTGGAAAAGAGCTCTGAGGTCATTGGTTCAATTGATCATATGACCCAACACGACCTTAGTCACCTAGATGATGGCACTAAGAACCACATTCAGTCTTTATAAATGCCTCCGGGGATGGTGAGTCCATCATGTCACTGGGCAGCCCATTCCATGATATAATCACCCATTTTGTAAAGAATTTTTTCCCGATGTCTAACCTAAAGCTTCGCAGGCATATTTTTAAGATTATGTTGTCTAGTCCTATTGTCCTTTAAGACTATGTCCTCTAGTCCTAGCCCGGTCCAACTAGTGCTGTTGCTGGTTGCCTGGGAAAAGAGGCTGACTCTCACCTGGTTACAACCTCCTTTCAGGCAGTTGTAGAGAGTGATAAATGGTTCCCTGATCTTCCTCTTCTCCAAGCTAAGCCATCCCAGCTCCCTCAGCCACTCCTCATAGGACTTGCTCCCCAGACCACTCACCAACATTTTTGCCTTTCTCTCCGGCACCTCAATATCATTTCTGAATTGAAGGGCATAGAACTGGACACAGTACTTGAGATACAGCCTCACCAGTGCCAGGGACAGGGGGACAATCCCTGCCCTGGTCCTACTGGCCACACATGCTGATGCAGGCCAGGATGCCATTGCCCTTCTTGGCCACCTGAGCGCATGGTGGATCATGTTCAGCTGTTGTCAACCAGCAGCACTGGGTCCTTTTCCTATGGGCAGCTTTCCAGCCACTCTGCCC
>VYXD01005474.1:62229-79787 GCA_013397195.1 Hylia prasina
CGGCACTGGTTCGTTTCCCTAGGGGCACCTTCCCAGCCACTCTGCCCTCAGACTGTAGAGCTGCCTATGGATGTCAAGTCCAAAATACAAGACTCGGCACTTGGTTTCATTGAACTACATCCCACTGATCCTGGTCCATCTCTCTAGCCTTTCCAGTCCCACTGCAAATACTTTCTATCTTGAGGAAGATTGACACTCCAACCCAGCTTGGCGTTGTTCACAAATTTGCTGATTGTATGCCCTTGTCCAAATCATGAATTAAACAGAGCTGGACCCAACGTGGATCCCTGGCGGCCAGTGCTAGAGACTGGCTTCCAGCTGGATGCAGCACCATTCACCACTCTGTGGGCCTGCCATGCAGCCGGTTCTTAACCCAGCAAAGGGTGCTCCTGTCCAAGCCATGGGCTGCCAGTTTTACAGGAGAATGCTGTGGGAGACAGTGTTGAAGGCCTTGCTGAGGTCCTGGTAGACAATATCCACAGCTTTTTTTGCATCCACCAGGTGGGTGATCTGGTCATATAAGGAGATAAAAGGAAGGTTGTTCAGGCAGGATCTGCCTATACTAAAACCCAGTTGGGTCTGAGCCTTGATTGTACTGTAAGTATCATGTGATTACTCTGAAGACACCAAGGTCATGCTGACAGTACTGCAGTCCCTGGATCCTCTTTCCAGCCCCTCCTGTGGATGGGCATCACATTGACCACTTTCCTGTCATCTAGGACCTTCTTAGTTAATCAGATGATAAATGGAGGGCAGCTTAAGCAAGCTCTTCTGCCAGCTTCATCACTCTAGGATGGATCCCATCTAGTCCCATAGACTTGTGACGAGTTAAGTGGCTCAGGAGTCACTAATAGCTTCTGGATTACAGGAGATATATTCTGGTCCCCGTCCCTGTCTACCTGTTCAGGAGGCCAGTTGTCCTGAAGATAACTGGTTTTACTATTGAAAACAGAGGCAAAGAATCATTAAGTACCTCTACCTGTTCCATTGGTGACTACATTCCTCTTCATGTCCAATAAAGCATGGATGAGTTCCCTGCCCCTTCTTTTGCTGTTAATGTATTTATAAAAACACTTTTTATTATCCTTTACAAAAATGGGCAGATTAAGTTCTAATTGAGTTTTCACCTCTCTAATTTTCTTTCTGCATGACCTAATGACATTTTTAAGCACTTCCTGAACTGCCTGCCTCTTTTTCCTAAAGTGATGGAATTACCTGAGTTCCTGCAACCTGTCTTGGTTTGAAAGACAGGTATCTTCTAAGGAGGGCCAGGGCTGCCCTAGGATATGGAGAATTCAAATCCCCTCCCTCCAAATTATTTAGAAAATTAAAAGGGCTTTCAGGCAGAGGTATGGGGATAGGAATAACAGTTCTTTACTAGTATATATAACAAGACAAACAAACAAAAACAACTATAGCAATAATACTAAACAGAACCAGGAAAAATCTCAAGGGGCCTTGCCTTGTTTCACAAAGCCCAGGGCCGTATGATCTCTTGGGACTCCAAGAGCACCAAGCTGGAACAGTGGAAAAATCCTGGGCTGGTGGATGAGATCAGAAGCTCCACCGGTGGCAGCTGGAATGGCGGGGATGTCCCAGCAGGGTAGGGCAGTGCGAGGCCAGAGAGCAGCAAAAAGCCTCAGAGCAGTGCCAAAGAAGCCGCAACAGTGGCACCGGGCCGCCAGCTCCAGCAGGGCAGGGGGAGGTGAGCTCAGAATTCCTGGGCACACGAGTAGCTGATGGTAGATTTTCTCAGGACCAGACCCAGTGGTCACAGAGAACTCCTCCCAGAGCAAGCAGCAGCCTCGCCTTCCTCTCTCTGATGCCGAGAGCAAGAGAGAGAAGTTGCCCCAGCCCTGTCCTTTACCCACCTTATCTCTCCCTCCCTACTTTTGGCCACCTCTTTGTTTTGGTCAAGCACCCATAAGCACCCAGTAGTTAGTCTTCTAGCAATTTATGAGGAAAAAATCTTTAAGTAGAAAAGGAGCAAACCTAACCCCCAACACTGCAAAAGATCTAGGTTCAGATGGGCTTGTCTTTTTACCTGCCAGCTCGTCTTTCAGCACATAGGGATGACCTGTTGCTGCATCAAGATTTCTTGAAGATGTGCAGCCATCCTGGGCCTCTGTTTTTAAGGGCTGCTTCTCAAGGAACTTTCCTGAAATTTTTATCCTGAATAGGGCAAAGTCAGCCCTCTGGAAGTTCAGGGTAGAGGTTTTATTGTTGTCTGTTCTTGTTTCAGTGACTCTGACTTCCTGGTCGCTGTGCCCAAGGTAAACACCAACTATCACATCTCCCACCAGCCTTTCTCTGTTTGTAAACTGCAGGTCTAGCAAGGCCTCGCTGCTGATAGCCTCTTACCAGCTGTGCCAGGAAGTTATTTTCCATGCATTTCAGGAAATTTCTTAGATTGCCTCCTCTCTTCTCTATTGAGTTACCAGCAGATGTCCATAAGGTTAAAGAACCTGGGCTGATGATGGTGAAACACCAGCCACCTGCTTATAGAATAACTCATCCACATCTTCATCTTGATTGGGTGGTCTATACCAGACTGCCAGGAGGATATAGGCCTTGTTAGCCTTCCCTCTCTCTTATCCGTAGTTTCTCAACCTTATCATCACTATCCTTGAGCACTATACAGTCAGAACACTCCCTAATGTACTGAATCCCCACCTCTTTTTCGTCCCTGTAACTTCTGAAGAACTTGTAGCCATCCACTGCGGCGCCTCAGTCATCCCACCACATTTCTATGACGATGACTTACATCATGGCTTTCCTACACTACAATGGCCCCCAGCTCCTTCTGCTTGTTACCCTTACTATGTGCGTTAGAGTAAATGCACTTTAGCTGGCTTATCAGTTTTGCCCTGTAACCCTGGCTTGACACCCACAGGCTCAGCTGTAGCAAGGTTCCGCTCATTTCCTTCCCCCTTCAAACTGAATTGAAAGCCCTTTCAATCAGCCCTGCCAGCTCATAGGGTAGGAACATTTTGCACTTTTTAGATAGGTGAACTCCATTTGTCTCCAGAAGACTTGGTGCTGTATAAACTGCCCCATAATCAAAAAACTTTCTTTAAGCCACTTACTGATCTTATGGATTTTTCTATTCCTTTTGGCATTCATCCCTGCTATTAAGGAATCAAGGACAACATCATCTGCACTCCTGTCCCTTCAACCATGCAACTAAGAGAGGGATTACCCGGGTACTACCCTTGTCAACTTCATTGCTTCCATCCTGGACAGCCAGCAGTGGCTAGAAATCTGTAACCACTGAACTGAGTAGTTCAAAGTAACTTTGAAATCAATACAAAATGATGCCATGTGTTCTTCTTTGTGTTAAATCAGCAGGGAAAGAGCATAATTTAGAGACAAAACCAGAATCAAATAAGATGAAGATCTTAATATTATGACATACTAATACTGAGGCTTTACTTCACTGAAACACAAAATCCTAGATTGTAAAGATAAGACTGGTTTAGGCAAGTGAAATCTTTCACTTTTCAGCATTTGTGAAAATAATACAATTTACTGCGCATATATCCTATTGTGTTTATTGGCCTTCTCCAGGTTGGGCATGTGAAAATCTGAATCTTGAATAGAAAGTCCTATCATCAAAACTATAACAGTTTATTTTTATCTGGTAAGAGCAATTAATCAAATCCCTGAGCTTTGTTGCCCCTGGGAATCAAGAAAAAAATAAGGGCTTAAGTTAATCTCAACAAAACATTCACAATTTTTTCTTCTGTGAATTTGCAAAGTATCTTCAATTAAATTGATATTTTTTTAAAAATTATCTCCTATCCTTAATACTATATATTTTTACTTCCTAGTGGCAAAGCATTTTCTATACTTCACCTTAGAGTTTTGCTGTGTTTCTTTCCCAAATGAAGTACTAACCAAAAGCTACTATTCTTAAGCAATTTTAGTTAATAAATGGTGTAGAAATAGAAAATCCTCTCACAAAGTTAATTTATTTGTCTGTCTTTACAAGATTTTATTTTTATTCTTGAGTGGCCAGGGAACACAGCGAAAGCATATGTATATTTGCTAATAACTGTAATTGTTCTCTTATAGAAAAAGTATGATGGGGCAATTTTGGAAAAGCAAATAACTGCTTTTGAAAGTTATTTTCCCACTGAGGTTGTTTCTATATTCTAATTGCTTATTGTTCAAATGTGGTTCAATATTCCTAGAAATCTGGTAAAACATTTTAAGATATATGTATAAATAGTTCTATATTTATGACTCGTAGACTCAGAAATCATAGTTACTAATCCTTGGAATTGTGTTCTTTGTGGACCTATTAACATAGTATGAAAAATGTAGACTCTTATCTCTAACATAATTGAATTTCTTTTATCAACTGCTCTCAGAAAAGCAGCTTGACCTGCATCTATGCAAAGTCAGTGATTTTTAAACTTAGTGGTTCAACAAAGATTATCAAGTAGGAATGTGTAATAGCAGTGTTCACCTAAGATTTGCTTTTAAACACTGTCAGTTGGAAAAAATAATAGATTAAGTATATTTGCATTAAAAAGATTTTTCAGGTGGGTCAATGTCAAATAAGTTCACAGTTTGTTCCTACTTCTACTAGTCATTCTTCAGCCTGCATTTTATACTGTTTTGAGCATATAAAGGGAAAATTCATTATTTGTTCTCCATAGAGCAAGCTATATAAATTATCTGTAGCTACAAAAATAACCAGTCAGGCCTTATTTGTAAAATTATAACTAATATTATTAATTAGCAGATTTATTATAAAACAGAGAGAATTCCAAAAAATTCCAACAATGGCGGGTAAAGCAGGTGATAGTTGTTAGTTTTTGATTTCTCTTGTAGGAAGTATTGACATTTCTATAATGAAATGCTGTTAATGCATATCTGTCAGTTAACGTTACTCCTGAGCTGCATTGTTGACTTTCACTATGTATCACAGTAAATAATATTTACTGTGAAAAAGTGTAGAATAATATCAGTGGAGCAATATTCTTCTACTTAGAAATAACTGCATTACAAAAAGATTCTACAGGGAATATAAAATTTCATGTGCTCGTATAGAACTAAATAATCTGACCATGAAGAAGGAACTAGAATCAAAACTTAGAGATTTATAAAATTGTTTATAGCAATGTTATGATTAAAGAAAGGTAGTGCTTGACAGGGAAAGTAAAGTCTACTTAGAGTAAAATGTCAGGACTAATTTAAAACAGCAGACTAAAAATCTTACCATTTTTTCCTACATATTCTGAATGTATTTGACCTTGAAAAGTCCACATTAAGTTTTGTTTTCATGGAGACTTTGGCTGTAATTGATATCTCATACATGAATATACATTACGTATTAATCCTTTTTGTATCGATTGTCCACAAATGTAATAATTAAAACACACATATAAATTACCACCTTAGTTAATTAAAGAAGGGAATTCCAATGGCACTACTTATACTACCTTTCTGATGCTAATAAGATGGTCTTCATAGTACAGTATATTATGGGGGGAAAAAAAAGAATACCAAAAAAATTGAAAACAGATGAGTCTATTTATACTAACACATAGCTTTCTTCCTTTTCCCTTTCTCAAATCAATTGCAAGAGTCAGTTGATCTTAACAGTAATATTTAAGTATAGGAATTATTTTGTACACAATATAAAAGGTTTTTTAGATAAAAATGCCCTTGTGATTTTAAAAAGAAAATTTTGCTTACATTCATTTTACTGCAGTAACTATTTTTTTTTCTAAAAAAGAAAGCATTATTAAAGATCCTTTACAGTAAGAAATCCTCACTCAGTATGTTAAATTTGAAACAGAAATGAAAAATTAATCTGCATTTTCCATTAGAGAAAACTTTCTTTTAAATTCATGGCAATTGTATCAAGACAAGGACTGCTGAATTTACCCATCCTTACCATATCTCAACAGAACAGTGAGAATATTATTTAGAACACACTCAGTAGATTTTTTTCGATGAGTCCTATAATGATTTCCTTGGCTTAGTTCCCCAAAAACCTAACCACATGTCAAGTGCCAAGAATTTGCTGGCCCTGCTCCCAGTTATCAGTTTCAGACATTTGGCTAACCTCCCTGACTAACATGAAGCTTAGACACTGTGCTTTCCCACATGTTCTCATCTGGAATGCAGCCCACACAGATGATGGCAGACTGAGCAACCAAGCATGTTTGTAGGAAACCCTGAAATGTAGCATAGCTCTCTCCAGAGATTCTCTGACAGGGAAGCATGCATACCATATTTCTTCCTTTGTTTAACATGTACTCTGCCTCATCCTTGCTTGTTTATTTTTTCAACATGATGACAAGTCCTTTCATTGATTTATTTTTTTAACAGACATTTCCTTGAAAATTTCAGATTTTGATCTTCCATCTTGTCCAAGGAATTTTCCAATCCCAGCTATTTAAATAATGTGATTTATTTAATCAACTATCTAATTATCAAGAGGGATTACGGTACTGAATGTTTTTACATCAGGCATTTTTGCTACATGGAAAGAGGGTTGTAGACTCCAAGACAGGAAACTAGCATGCTGAAGTGTCAGGTCCCTTTACCAGAAAAGATGGCTTTGATGTTACATGAGCGTTTAATCTGCATTAAATAATGTCCTATTTCCAATGCTGATAGGATAGATGCATTCCAAGCACTTTTATTTCAGTGTTTAAAGGAAAAAAAGGAAGATCAAACTACTTCATATAATTTTTTCATAAAGAAAAGATTTTTTCATAAAGAAAAGATTTTTTTTTGGCCTCCAAAGACTATGTTTCAATCTTAAGCAATTTTGCATGATTTTCAAAATTATGAAATTGTTTAAATGTAAAATTTTAAATTCCTTACTTTGAAAGCTTTTATTTAAGCCTTACCCTGTATCTGATTTTGGGTTTACAAATCATTATTCGAAATTCAGTTTCTCATCACAATCAGGGAAAAAGTGTTCTGCTTGTGCATCATACAGAGTAGTACAGTGACACTGAATATCACCGTACACAGCTCTTCTACATGAGAAGGTAGAGTGATGTTTTAATTTCAAAATGAGTGCTCCCTGTTCGTTATTTCAATTGAATTTTCTTTACCCAAAACAGAACAGCAGTATTATCTAGTCTATTCAAGTCTAATTTGGGAGTTTAGGCATATAGTTATTTTCATGATCTCTTGCAGGAATGAATAAAGTTAGTCTAACAGCCTTCCAGGAATTAGGTCTCAAGACTCCACTTTACTGGCTGCTGGGCCCTAGTTTCTTTCCCCCATTTCTTTTTTCTCAGTGAAAGTACCTTGTATGGCAGCCAAGGACCACTAGTAAACTGTAATTCCTTGTTGAAATATTTTCTAATTCCTTATTTATTATACATCCTTGTTAGTCATTCCTTCGTTCATGCCGCTTTCCATTCTGAAACCTTTCTTCATCTAGCAGTGTTAGTGGTACACAGGCATTACAGTTGAAGGCTCTGTACTTTGTAAACATTCATTTGTATCCAAGTTTTTTATTTTCAAAATGTTTTGGTTATTGAAAATGTTTAAGTTTTGCTGCAGAGTGCTGTTGTACTTTGCTGTATTCCTTAGAAAAGTAGCTTAGTGTTTTCCCTACTTAAGAAAATTAGAAAAAAATACTATATATTTTTAGTTGAAATCCTAATCAGCTAAGAATTTCATTAACTATTTAGTTCATTTGCAGTATTCAGAAGGGAAACAAAAGATTAAAAACATATTTCCATATGAAACTGACCCATTTTTAACACAGCCCAAACTGATTTGAAGCACGTAATGATTATAACAAAGAAAATGCTTTCATATGAATAACAATAAATATCCATGGATTACAGTAGCTCTCAGTGAGGATATTTCAATACAAGAAATAAATAATCATGGTCACAGTATATAGGAATTTTCTTTAATTTTTTATCTTGATTCTAGATAAGAACTTAATGACACCTAATTCACTCCAACAAAAAGACAAAACTAGTGGACTCTGAGCTTTTGTGTGCTGCAGAATGTGATGTCAGAAGAGAACAAAATGAATTATCAGAATACTCTATAAATGCAGGGAAATTCCATACTCTCTTAGTTTACATTTATGAGCCCCCAAAACAGACAATTTGCATTAAAATTGGTTATTTAAAGATCAAGAGAGCCACAGAACTAAGGCTATTTGTCATGACAGTGCATTCTGGGAAAGTTCAACAGAATTCCTCAGATAACAGAAAAGGATGTAGAAAATAAAAATGATATATGAGTATCCTAAACTGGTCCATGATTGCATGACAGGGTGGGATTAAAGCTCCTTTGCCTGTAGTGAAATTTTTCAGCAATATATCTTTCATTCATAGTAATGTGAGTTAGTGGCAATAAGTTATTTCCCTACAGAGACTGACTGGCATACTATGCTATAATTACTAAATATAATATTACTTCTCTGAATTTTCTCACTTCCTTCTATCTTATTAATTTATTGCCAATTCAGGTGAAAAATATCCTTTTATTATCCTAGAAGGTTATTTGCTTTTCCCAGAATTAAGTTTTTCTTGTAGATCACAAGCCTATGGAGAAGTAGCACTTCCAAAATATTGAGGAAAAAATTTTGGCCATTCCACACAAGAGAGAATTTGTTCTTGAGGCTGAAAGGTGCAAAATCAGTTTGTGCTGCCAGAGTTTAACTTTTGTTTGTCTTGTTGATTTTATTATTTGTGGAATGTGTTGTATTGACAGCCCTTATTACTGAATTTCCTACTTCTTCATGCACCAACTTTGAATATCATCATCAGATGATATTTTTCTTGCAGCCTTACCCATGTATCAGCCACTTCAGACTCTCAGACATTTTATCTTTGACAACCCTTTAATAATTTAGCTAAAAATATTGCTGGTAGAAAAATGCCAATCACCCAATGAATTTGGTTCTGTACCTGGATCCTGCAGTCATTTATGGTTTTCTGGATTTTTCACAAAACAGTTACTCAGTTCCAACTTATTTCAAGTCTGTAGTGCTTTTGACTTGTAGCCTTATATCTGTCTATGCTCAGTCTTTTCCATCCTGTAACCTATAACAACACTGGATGATCTTTGAATTCTGCTTTGTTACATCATGACAGTTTCACAGAGCACTGAGACAGCAGTATCTACCTAGAAACCAGTTTGTGTGCTCCTGTGTACACATGCACAGCACTCTAGTGCTTGTGTACAGTACAGCACATAAACTAGTTTCTATAATGGCATAATGGGGCCACAGATGTCACCTAAAGCTCTCAATTTTTTTAGTTAAGGCTTAGAAAAGGCATGAAATTTTTTTTTAAAGTATATTCCAGTAAGTTTTGTGACAAAAATATCAGGTCATGGAAATTAACTAATTCATTGATTTTAATACATCCTTTCTCATATCACTGGAGTATGTAATACAGATCTTTATACAGAATCTCCATGTGAAATACCTATAACATAAGCAACACAGTAAAATGAAACCTACTGTTCAAAGTCACCCCCAAGTTCTTATTTTGAAAACCTTGACAAGGATCTTAAAATAAACTTAAAGCAATATTTTAAAATTCTATATCAATTTTTACTTTTGGCCTAAAAGTTTTCAAATAGGCCAATAAAAGTGAAAAAAGAACAAAAAATTCCTGAAATCATTAGTTAAAATAATAGTAAAATATCTCTAGAAGAGATAGACTTCAAAGACATGAAAAATAAAAAAATCCTAAACACAGATTTCAAAATATGTTTTTTCCATAAACATATATATCTAGTTGTGCATAATTTTTTTTAGATTTGTAACTTAAATTAACTTTTCTAGATGAAAATCATAAACATCACTTTCTGCACTGGGAAACTGAACATGTCAATGAGTTTTTGAAGAATTAAGATATGGCTGAATGAATAAGCCTGGAAGAACTGTAGTATTTCTCAATATGACAGAAGGAGTTCTTGTTTTAAAATACGAGGAATAAGTATTAATAATCCAATGGCATTCATAAATTGCATTCCTTAGTTTTTGTACATATTCTTCAAGTTTAATAGTCACAATTCCATAAATAAACTCCCATTTTAAATCTAGAAATGTAACTAGCTAAAATACCATTCAGCTGAAATTTTACCAAAGCGAAGTGAAATTAAAAAAGCTTTACTGACAAAGGATTGACAGATGCCATTTTTTGCTTGACCTTTCTGTAAGGATCCTGACTGCAGCCACTTTACTAGAAGTTTACTGGGCTGAGTTAGGGTGTTCAGTGGAATCAGTTAAGGTGCTAAGTGGAATTAATGAAGATATTTAGTCAAAGCTTGCCTCCATCACTGATGAGAAACCAGAAGTTTGGAGTGCTTCCCTCTCTGGGGAGCTCTTTTACAGCAAAGTCTGTTTCTGCTGCCCTTGGCTGAGACATACAGCAGATCAATACTGTGCATGTGCCCAATGTCATATCGCCTAGTCATGACCCATCATGAATCCTTCGTCACAGCTTTCAATCCTGCTCTCAGTCCTACCTTACCCCAGTAGAGTATTTCTGTGTCTGATCCCAGCCCTGACCTGCTGCATCTGTGCTCTGGATCAACATCATAGGGTGCTGCTACTCTACACCTTTTGCTCCAAGCTGTCTCCCCATGGGGAGCAGCCAGAACTCCTCCCTGACATTGATTTTCATGGTGCAGGCTAAACATCCATCAAAATTATCTTTATAGAGAAGACAGAATGAATTTGCTTTCATACCAGGAATTTAATTGTTCTGTTAAGAGCAAGGTGGTGCAATTGCAATTTCTTGAACTCCCAAGAACCACTTCTTTGATTGCTTCAAGCTGGGGATAACAGAAATAATTTCCAATCCTTCTTGGCCTAATTTGAATAGACAATAGTAGTTTTTGACATCAAATAATTGAAGTTCGGTAGCTCTTTTCTTAGAAGTAGTAGTGGGGAAAATAACAGCTAACATGTTTTGTCTGTTTGCTGACAGCACTATGTCCAAAATATTTACTTATTTTCTTCAGTTTTTACACTCTGTTGTTGAATTACTTCTTGAATATGGACTACTGTTCCTGTGTGTTTTGCTACATATTACTATATTTTTTTTGGAAACTTCTATAATTATCCTGTCACTACCTAAGGTTCTATAATTAGATTCTGGTTTGTTTCCAATATTTTGTCTCACTTTATTATTTTTTCTTTTTAGGAGGCAATGTTTATCAAGAGGTTTGCTTTTTTTAGTGAACTTGTTTTTGTGAGAATTTTTGAGTGCTGTCCCAAGTATGTCTCAAGAAAGAATCAGTCATTAATATATCAACCAAAAATAATTAATTGTGTTGTAAAAGACACCTTTTCTCATCCTTTTTAGATGCAAGTATTCTGGAACAAAATAGGCATAGGGATGTGACAGAGACAATTTATATTTGAGCTAACTTGAGACTGAAAAGAAGTATATGAGCTGTAAAGGAGCACCGAGTTAGTAAACCTGGTCAAAGAAGAACAAAGAAAAAATCAAAACGTGGGACACCTGAAGTTGTTCTCTTACACACCTGTAAGTGCTTTGTAGCAATACCAGCTCACAGACAGGACTGCACTCTGTTGAGACCAACCAGTTGCGTTTGTAAACTTGATCAGTTCTTGATCAGAAATACAGTTTTCTGACAATGGGCACTTGGGCATCAGACACTTGTTAAAGCAAATTAAAGTGAGTGCAGGTTTGGGCAGGCACATCAGGGTCCTGAGACCTTGCACAGGAAGGTCAGTAGAGAGCCTGTGGCTTTACACCAAACCTGGTAGAAATCATATATGCTGAACCTCAGTTTCAACTTGAACTAGGTGTCATTATGAAATCTCAAAGGAAAGAAGTTTATGCACATGTACTGGTGTGTTAAAAAAACTGTGCATTGGAAATAATATTATTAGCATTAATGTTAACAACAACAAGAACAACAATAAGTTGGTAAAGGATATTGATTATGATCTTTGCACTATTTTCTTATGACAACTGGAATAAAGGGGATCTTGACAGTTTTCCCATATGACCTGGCTGACATATACAGACAATTCCTTGCCTTGTGAAAAAATAAAATATTAAATTTGACAAAAATCAAAAATAGGTGTATTTTGTCAAGACAGAAATGCAAAAGTAAAGCCATTGCTAGGTGACAGATGATTAAAAGCAAGTAAGGGCTAAAAAGATCTGTGTATAGATAGCCGCATTACTGGCGTGAATGAAACTAGAAAAAGTAGGAAGAATCTGTTGGTTGAAGAGTCGTAGTTTATGTTTGGCTTGTCTTGATCTGGTTTGGTTTAGTTTTGTTCCGTCCCCAGCTCCTGGCCCTCCTTTAGTTTAATCATTAATCTGGATGCCAATGTTCTGAAAGGTGTGAGAAAGGTTCTGAAAATGTAACTAATATGATTAGGTTTAAAAAGTCCTGGCTGACTCTGCTTTCATTTCAATGGTACAGCTAACTATGTAGGCAAGTCATAGGATCTGGTAACATTTTTATAGTAACAAGAAGAAGGAAATTGCATGGGAATCATATTTACAATGAAAATTTGAGCAAATCCTATCTTTGTTCAGCATAAAGTGCTTTGAGACTAAGACCCTGAGGAATATTTATTTTTTTTTAGTTTTATGTAGTGAAGGAGATTTGAGTTGTACTTAACAAGCAGAATTGTATTTGAATTGCTTTAGGAAATTTTCAGGTTTGAACTCTTTATTACGTGTAATTTAATGTGTTCAGAAGTGAAACAGTTCAAGAAGATAATGTTCAACACAGCAAGCTGAATTTTGCATTGTGTAAGATATGGAATTTATAGATTGTGGAAATGCCTAGGGCAAGTGTGCTTTTTAAGATCTGATATGGTACAGCATAGTCCCAGTTACTTTGCTGAATATCTGAATTTTGTCATAATTGTGTTTACTCTGTGGTTTTTGATTGTGTAAGCAGAAAGAATCTGCAATATGTAAGCAGATTCATTCAAGTATATTAAAATTAATACTAAGATTTACACCAATTTTCTACATTCGGTAAAAAGATTTCATTATCCGCTACCTGGATTACTAAGAATATATTATGATAGGTGAGAAATGACTGAATTCATTGAATCAACATTCAGCTTTTTTTTAATTAAAGTACCACTGTCAAAATCAGGGAGGAGGAATATTGCACCTCTTTAAACTGTTACAATCATAATTTCTCCATTTAGTGAACATATTTGACTTCTCACATTGTTTTTTCTGTAGGTTCGAACATAAATAGTATGCAATCTGTAATAGCATAGCCATGATAGCATTGATAATTAGATTATGCATTGAAAATACTCTTAAAGAAGTAAGTATATTAGATACAAAACTAGATATAGTGAAGAATCTTAATAGCTACCTGCAAGCCTATAAAATCTAATACTGTTATTGGTTGACTAAATTTTATTATGTCTCACAAGAGGTTTTTATCTCCTCTTTGTTTCCTCATCATTATTAAAAAAAAATAATTTTGGTTTTTGTACATAATTCCTTGGCTTAGTAAACCTATATTAAGATTGTCAGTCTCACACTAACAACAAACCAGATTATTTGGACTCCATATCTTACAGTAATCTCTCATCTTCTAAATCAAACCAATAAAATATCTCAAGACTTTTTGCTGTATGTTCCTAAACAAGGAACAGTAGGATCTGGTGTTTCTGGCTATTCATCTAGTCTACTAACTATTCAATCTGCATCACAGCAAGTTCTTCTCTTGCAATATAAATTGCTTCAATTACTTTTGATCAAGTTATTACCAAATGAAGCCAAAAAGAAGGTTTTGAAAACAGTTTATTACATCTACCATATTAGGAGAACCACAAGATTGAAAACTAGCTCTTCCTTTAGGATAGAAGAAACCAAGGCAATGAATGGAATTTATGGTGTCAAAAGCTATTCCTGCATAGTGAGGTTTCAGTCAGCAGGCATAAGGAAATGCTGAAATCAGAACAAACCTCTGGATTACACCTAGTCAACAACTGCTGTTTATGTAGGGTCGCCTAGACTGGGTTTTCCAAGACACATGTCCAGAACGGCTTTTAATCTACAAGGACAAGGATCCCACAAGTCTTTCTGGGCTTTTTCAGTGGCTGGTTCCCAGGAGGGAAGAAGAGTTTCTTCTGTGTTCAGATAGACCCTCCTATGTTTCAGTTTGTTCTCATTTCCTCTGATCTTGTCATTAGACACCTTTGGAAAGAGTCTGATTTCATCATCCTTGCACTCTTCCTTTAGATTTGTACATACTTTGATGGGATCTGCCTTGAGCCTTTTCTCTGTCATATAGAGAATTAATAAAGGTGTTAAATGTGTTAAATGTGATCTGTCTTGTGTTCCTATTATCTAACTTTCCACAATATATTTCAGGGTGTTATGTGGGATAGAGAATTTCTTGAGGCCAGGAGTGGTGGGGATTCCCTAGGGTAGCACCAGAATAGAAAGAACATCACCCAGTTGTGTGGGCATAAGGGCAGACAGAGTTCTAGCTGTCATATCAGACTGCAGGTGGGTATCAGGATTGGGCCTGGTGATAGTAGTCAAGGTCTAACACAGACCCATGCTGATGGGATGACTGAAAAAACTTCATCAATATTTTATCATTGACAAGGAAAAAAGTGTCACTTATGTAAATCTGCTGTTCATCTAATATTGTGAGAGAACTTTTTTGGTTTAGGAGGAAATTATCGTTCCTCTTCCTTTCCAGCATAACTTTTATATTCAAGGTAAATTATAAAGGACTGCATGCAAAGCAAGTCTAGTTGTCAGTTCCTTGATGATAATTCTGTCATAAAATTTATTTAAACAGGTGTTACTCCAGATCACATCTTCAATATAGCTTCTGCAGGGGTAGCAGATTCACCATTCCCTAGTGCTTGGAAGCAGACAACAGCTATTCTGATTCCTGTAAACTACTGTAGCTTTTTATGGTCTTTGTATGTGTTTCCAATAGCTAATTTAGATTCCCAGATTCTTTCACAAAAACGGAGAAGGTAGGTTATCTAATACCAAACAATGCTAGAAATAAGCCAGAGGCCTTTATGCCTAAGGTTATTGAAAAAGTTATAATCTTTCCAATCATAACTTTTGTTAAAGTAGATCTTTTCAGATGGAAGGGTAAGAAAGATGGTCTTAAATTTATAAATTGCAGATCTTTTATTTGGATTTCTGTATTTTTTCTGGAGCTATGACAAAAATGATCAGTGATGTGTGAAGCTTAAAAATGAGATCCATCTATGTGATTTTTGAACATGGATTTATGCCACTCTTTAAAATTGTTTAAAAAGCATAACCATCCTTTATCCAGGGATTACAGATGCAGGGTGAAGGATTTCTGAAATCAAATCAGAATGCATTAGTAATCACATCCTTTCTTGATAATGCCTTTCTTTGCTACTGAACAAGCCTTTCACAATATTTATTCAAGGAAAAGGACGTTAAAGCGCACCTGAAACATTTGGCGAGATTGCACTAGTATACATTTCAGAAACATGCTTTATAAACTAAAGACAATGGTAAGCAGATTGTATTGAATTGGTTTGGATGAACAGTAAGTGGACAAGAAACAATATATTCAGGAGAACTGCAAAGTTCTTATTGATTTTATCCTTGCATGGTGAACTTGCGCTCTTTCCCTGACATTCACTAAGGTTACTCGTTAGGATTAACTTGGCCTCTATTTTCAGAAGCACAGGATTTGAATTTTACATGAAACTTTAAGTACGATGCATAAGAAATCCCAGAAAACTCAAAAATATTATTTGTCTAAAGCCAAATAAATAAAAAAGGAGTAAATTAAGAATTTAGAACTTCTAAAGCCTAGAAGATTTTTTCTTCAAATCCCAAAACCTAATAGGTATTATTTTAGCCAGTGTTGATTGATAGAGAGTTTTAGATGAATCCAACAGTTCAGAATTTTAGGATCTGCTGGATTTGCCTTGACTCATGCTGATTTTATCTTGCTTTAACAAATGTCTAGAAGCCAAGAAATGATTGCTAAACATTTTAGAACTGCAGCTCTGTGAGTTTCATCAGGTCAAGGTCTGATGCTTTATATCATCATCATCATCACTTGAATTTCTGAAAAATTGCCAGCTTGATGAGCTATATCTTCATTTAGATCATAAAATATATATTATAAAAGTTGATTATCTGTACTATCTATCTTAAACTTATTCAACCACATTTTAGATAACATCAATTGTCAGAACATTTGGATACATGTATCAGCTGACTGCTTTTTAGAAAGAATCATTGTTTAGTAAAAAAGATGTCACGAGGAGTCATCAGGGATATTTACTGAGATGAGCTTATTAGTCATCTTACTTGGCTTACTATTACTACATTATTCACTGTCAATGTCACGCAGTCTTCTCAAACAAAACCTTTAATTAATGGTGCTGCTATAGTAATACATAAAATTTTATATATGTATGTATTATTATTCCTCACTTTAAATTCCTTCCTGCTTAGATTTTACATATGTCTCAGAAGAACCACATTTTCATATGCCACATAGCACAATCCTTTATTTCTCAAATATGTAGACATAGAAGAAAAAGAGCATGTGTTGTATTTGGTTGCAGAAAAAAATAGAAAACGTGGTCCTCTTCCCAAGCAGTCAATGTTGCATAGGAAATTTAGAGAGGTAGTGCATCATTCCATTTCTAAATTGAAGGTGTAACTTTTGTCTTTAAACAGAAAAAAAATCAGTTTTCAAATTTTAATAGCAATTTGAAGTTTAGTAGTATCTCTCTCTCCCTTATTAAGCTGTGTTTGCTAGGTTTACAGGGTAACAGCTTCTAGAATCAAGGAAACCCTACTAAATATGGTAATCAGACTCTGTGAAGTAGATTCTCTGGAGTTTCTTGGTTTTATTACCTCCATTCCAAACTTGACAACATACAATCCAAGCATGGTTTTCTCTGCTTTAAGTAGAGAACAGGACCAGAAAAAATCACTCCCATGTTCCCTACCTGCATAAAATAATTCATGATTCTATGTCTTTGTGACAGAAAAGCATTTACAATAAGTTTTGTCTGAGAATTCATCACCAGCTGTCCTTGCTTCATGTTATGGTACTGCATACAGCACATCAGAAGACAATTTGTTCAACCAGTTCCCCCAAGTGCACTCTGTATCTTCTTTTCCACCTCTGGAATTAACTTACATGTTGTGGTGATTTTTTGTTGTTAGTTTTTTTGTTGGTTTTGTTTATTTGTTTGTTTTTAAATTTAATGGACACACACATTAGAAAAATCACATTAAAAATAAGTGTGATCTAAGTAGGGATTTGTCAGTATGATGAAACTGTATGTGAAATTTCTCTTTTCTTCCTTCTTCCTATCTTTTGAAAGTATATGTGGTCTCTGCAGCTACCTTATTTATTGTATTTTTCAGAGACTTCATTGCTTATAAACTCTGAATCTGGCTCTAAGGTAACAGTTTAAGATTGGTAGAGAAATTTCTGGATTTGCTCCTTCTTACCCTGAGAATTTTTTATAAGCAGTTTGGTCACCATTATGATTGTAATAATAAGGGTCTGTAGTATCAAAATGAAGTAAAATTAAATTTTATGTT
>VYXD01005474.1:79821-108539 GCA_013397195.1 Hylia prasina
AGCTAGCAGTTTCCAGTCTTTTTTGTCATTCTCCTGCCATATGCATTAATTTCTCCTTGTTTCCATATTAAAAAATAGGACAATTTATTTAAGAAATACCAAGCTATAGCATACATGAATGATGATTATTCACTCATCCATGAGTTTTAAGGATAGTTCTGTTTGCCAGGGACAGAAGACAGAACTTTCATTCTGAAAATAGAATCAAACGACCCTTAAAATTCAAGACCTCTCAAGACTAAGTTGTCTAGCTTAATCAGAGAGATGATTGAGGGATGAATTCTACATGAATATATATATATATATATGCACCCTACTGTAATCGAAATGAGAGGACAGCTGTTTAGCTTTGTGGACAAAATGATGACATAAAACCAGTTACTGAGACCCAACTTTTAGACACAGAATTAGAAATACATCTTCTGTTGAGATATTTAAATATTATCAGAGTAATGGAACTTTCAATCCTTTGATAATACAACTATTTCAAAGGTATACTTCACTCCAGAAATTTTTATAACCTCTGTGCATAGTTTTAATAAATATAAGACTGCTTTGGTTCATTTGGACTGTGATATATTTAAATCTCCGATTCCCCGTTTTCCTCCTCCTCCTCCTCATCCTGCTCATCATCATCATCATCATCATCATCATCATCATCATCATCATCATCATCATCTTTCAAGAGTACTGGGGAAAACAAAATTTAATGCATTGACATTTTAATGTTCTTTGTACTTGCATCTATACATTAAACCAGTAACAAAATCAAATTTCATGCTTCAAAGCTTTAGCCAGTCATCAGCAAAGTGAAGGAGTACATTGTCTGTATGAGTAATTGGTTAGATATATTATTTCAGCTCTTCTAAAGAATCAGAGATTATAGCTGCAACTGTAGACTGGAAGAAAAGATAGATAAAAAGACACTTAAAAATATTTTTAGCTGCTGACATAATCAAGGTCATGCTGATCATAAGATTTTTATTTGAGTAGCAAATTTCTGTGATAAATCTGATAGGGAGTTTGGGAGATTTTTGTCAACTTGAGTTGACAAAAGTTGAGTAGTCAAGTTGAGTAGATGGAGGTCTTGAAATGACATAATGTGAAAATTATTTTTCAGCTTCTAAATTTTATGATCAGAATAAATCACAAGAAGTGGCAAAATTTAGTTCAATTTCGTTTGACTTATCTGTGTATATTTCAGATAATATAATCCTTTCAATGTTTAAAACCTGGAGAAGAAGACACATTTGGCCTCCCTTGATGTCATGACCTACCCAGGGAGAAATCATTACCCCTATGTACTCTAACAAAGGGATGTTACCAATTCTGGCAGCACTCAGATCAAAAGGCTGACAGTTGTCGTGGTTGACCTTGGATTGCTGCCATATCCCCATCCAGCCACTCACTCACTTCCCCTCCTTATCAGAACAGGAAGAGAAAATAATTTTCATAATTAAAAATAACAAATTGTCATTTGTAACTGTCTCTACACTATTTATGAGGACAGAATAATACCACACTAGAAAACAACCTGGTGAAAATGAGATAAATAAAATAATCCAACTAAGTTCAGATTAATGATTATTCATTTAAGATAAAAATAAACAGTGTAGAAAACCTGTACAATTTTAGCAAACAGTGTGACAATGAAATTGAATAAAATAATTACTTTATAGTTCTAGTTAGATAAGAACACAATGAACTTCAAGGAAAACTAAATAATTCACTTTGCCTAACATCCTGCATTTATAACACAGCTCCAGCATGGGTCATTTCCATGGGTACAGTCAGTCCTTCAGGAGCAGACTGCTCCAACATGAGTCCTCCATGGGCTGCAGGTCTTGTGAGAAAATATGCTGCCACTTGGGCTTCTCTTCACACTCTTCTGTGTGGATTTTCCACAGTCCACAGCTTCCATTAGGATATGCTTTTGTGTAGAGTGGAGACCTCTATTGCCTATAGTGTTGATATCTTCTCCAACACAGTCTTCAGGAGGGCTTCAGGAGAACAATCTGGTTCTCCATGGTCTTCACGGGCTGCAGAGGAACCTCTTCTCCAGTGCCAGGAGCACATCTTCCTTCTTCCTCCCCTCTTAGTGTCTGTAAGTGGATTCTCTCACACTTTTTCTCATTCTCGTCTCTCACAGCGGCTACGCAGTATATGTTGTCCTTTCCAAGACACATTGTCAGAGAAGTAGAATCATCCTTGTTGATACTTTAAGCTATGTCCTGCAGTGGATCCATTTTAGAGCTGCCTGGAACTTTCTTTGTCTCATGTTGTGAAAGTTCCGACACCACCCCTGCAGCTCTCCTCCCCAAAGCTTTGCTACAGCAGGAAATATTTCTAATTAGGACTCCTACATTATAATGATGAAATATTTAAAAACATAATCAAAATCTCTCTCTATAAACACACAGTTGATTATGATTTCAAGCAGTTAGTACTATGATTTTGGAACAGCCAGAGATGTTAGGATCTGTACTCAGAAATCCGCCCTTATAACTCCACAATGCTTTAAAAGATGCCTTTGCTTTTATTTTTTCATAAGAAAGCCATTACTTTTCTGCCATAGATCAGAATCTTAGCAACTTCCTGAATTCAGGATCAATGTATTATTAACACTTTCCAGTCTGTGAAGAAGTGTTCGAGATTTGCCCTGTATTTTTGTGAAGTTTCTTATCTTAAGCATGTCATCCCTTGTAGTATAAGGACTTGCAGCCTTACTAAAAGGACTTGCAATCTTACCTAAAAGATATTGCAGCTGATGAAAATCTTCTTGTTAGGTCAAGAAAACCTAGAAAATTTGTTTTAAGAGGCCAGTAAAATAGGTAATATGATTCAGAACTTATAACTTTGAGGGAAGCAGGAGACTAATAAGCTCATTCTCTCTTGAAAGCATGATTGGGTAATACAGGTTCCTTATGATTTTTTCCACAAGGAGAAACAAGCTATAAAGGTATATGAATTTTTGCTGATAAATAGAGTTTTTATAAAGGTACAATGATTAATAATATAAAGAGGAAATGGGAAATTCTGTCATGGATTGCAGTGTTTTGTAATGCAAATATCGTAAACTCATGTTATGAATAAAATTCTGAAATTCATGTGACACATAAACATAATAGGTTTATGTTTCTGTTCTTTTGTATGTGTGTTAGTGTTTTCAGTTAAAAAGGTATGTTGTACACTTAGAAACAGAACTGTGCTGCTCAAGTACAGGCAGAAATTAAGCGTATTTTAATATTGTTCTAACTTCTGCATTTTTTCTGTGCCATACTTTTTGTGTAGTTACATTCTTGATAAAAACTTATAGAAGTAATCTTCTAAAACCTTGAAGAACTAAAAAGCTTTCATTTGAGAACACACTTTTATTTTTGTACTTTTTTTTTGCTTGTTTTATTTTGTTTCTAAATTGTATAACTATGTCTGTAGGAAAATATTCAATGGAAAATGTTTTGACGTATTTGATGATTTTTGACATTGAAATGTGTCGTTAGAAGTGGGACTAAGAGTTCTGGGAAAGAAGAAGAGAAGAGAAGCCAAGAAGAGCTGTAGGAAAAGACCAAGTACATTGAAAGAAATCTATTTTAATTTAAAATTTAAGAAGGAAAAGATATTCTGAGAGAAAGTAGCTTTTGCTTCACTGGAATTGAAAATATGTACCCAGTTTGTTTCCCTACAGCAGCTGAAGTATGGGACAAAAAAATCTCATGATGCTGCTGCAAAATTTTGTTTTCCAGTTTCAAGAGAAATTGGAAAAGAGAGAAGAGATTTTTCACCTCTTAACCTCTGTTGATGATTCAGTGATTACTTAATTATCATAGGTCTCCTGCACTCCTCTTCCTTGGAGAATTCCATATGAGAGTTGTTTGGAAATTCACCATTAAAATAATTTCTTTCAAGAAATTATTAATTGGTTTCAAGATGCAACTTATGATGACATATACAGCAAATCAGATTTATCGTTGAAGCACTTTGGAGAGACTTAGTTGCACATTCTACTCATTTATCCTTGCAGTCTAAAAGTAACAAGAAGATGTGGTTATATTTCCCTGTATTTTTCTTTTGGAAAAATTGTTGGGTTTCTGACAGACTTCAAACACTTTTGGAATTCTGCCTGGGAATAAATGTTTTGAAATTCAAAAATATTAGAGGAGTTGGAAAAAAAGCCCTAGTTCAGTTCTGTACTGATAGTTATTTGTGGTCAAAAATGGAAGCGTTTTAAATTAAATTTGTCTGAAAAGAAGATTTATGTATCAACAGTTTCCACTAAAGCTTGTACTGAAGGAGCAACTAGAAAAGGCCTTCTGAGAGAATGAGTTTACTAATTGTGTAAGTCTAGAGCTGCAAAGTGTTTCTGGAATACTGTAGACTTTTTATTTCTTGGAATTATGTATATGTCTAAGATTAGGAATTTGTTCCTTTATATTATAATCAGAAGATACAAAAGGGAGCTTTCAGCTTGTAGGAAATCACATATAAATTTACAGGATTTTTTCAATTGTTTAGAACTAATGAATTGTTTAAACAATTAAAGGACAGGAAAAACATTACTGAAATTTCTTTAAGTTTAGAGCATACTTATTTTTCTGATGAAAATAAGATATGCAATTTGCCTCCAATAAAATAACCTTAAAATAATTCATAAAATAATATCAGTATGTGACAAAGTCTAGTTCTTGTAAATGTTTATGCTCTAAAAGAAAGGCCATAAATTTGTCAGATGTGCAGCGCCTCTCCAACTAATATTTATATGCAGCATTGAATAACTAACTATATACTATTAATCCATCTTCTTGTAGGGTCTTTTTATAATCTATTATTTCTTTATAAGCTGTATATCCTTTACAATAAGGAATGCTGATGGATAAAGATCTGAAATTTTATAAGCCATCTGTGATTTTCTGAACATTGCTCTTCTGTCCATGTTGCTACCATTGCATGCAAGCTTATTATTAAGTTGTTTTAAGCCAGTGAGTTTCTGAAAAATTATGCCTGCTGTAGAAATCCATTCATTGTTTTTTAATACAGCTGAGACTTGTAATATGTTTAGTTTTCTTTTGATTGGAATGACAGATATATCATATTGTCACAGGACAACAAAGTTACTGAATATTTACATGTTCTAGGTGTAATGAATATCAATTTTTCCCACTCTGTTTTTCCACGCATCTTCATGCATATCCATGTCCCTTCTGATATCTCTCTGTTGCCATGCTGCTATTGCTTGTCCTTCCTCTGCCTGCAAATGGCTTTCATGAAGACTGATACTATATTTTTTTTTCCCAGGAACTTAAGTTAAACTGATTTGGGCTATGATTTTTAGAACTTTCTTTTCCCCATCTTCTTGTAGATTTATATATATATATGTGTGTGTGTGTGTGTGTGTGTATATATGCATATACATATACATATACNTTTGCTAATTAGATGCCTACATTAAACTACTTTGCTCTGCAGAATTTCTATTTGCTACTGCTGAATTTTCTGACTTTAATTTTTTCAATATCAACATTTAGAAATGCATACATTTTTGGAATAAATATATATATGAATAAATACACACTAAATAATTATTTAGAACACTTATTTATATCTATATTGTATCATAGAGTCAAGGAGACATTCAAAGAATGAAACAGTTTATCCTTCCATCCTTTGTGTAACTGTTTTGATCACCACCTAATGAGACAGAGTAAGGTAATGTAATAAATGTATTATTGCACTTGGAAGATAGGGAAGAAAATAGTAACTGACACTGTATTTCATTTCAGGAGGGAATAAAAAGCAACTGTTCTCCTCACCCTTTACAACCCAGTTAAGAATTTGATTGACAGAATGTTGGCACCAGCTGTGGCAGAACTGATCAGCCTCAACTCCAAGTAAGTGATGTCTTACACATTTGGAGATTCATTTCAGACTAAATTTATAAAGCCTGCTGATTTCTAGCAACAAACACAAATTAAAAATACACTTTCTATGGCACTGTGGAGGACTTTGATTTCTCTTATTGTAGAATTCTTAAACATATCTTTAAATCAGTACATAATTTCTTCTGTTCGTGATGTTATTTTGCAAATTTGATGCCATCATGTTCTGATTCCTCTTCCTTTGTAGACAATTAAAAGCACTCTCTAAAAGTAATGACAAATTATTATGAAACATGAATATAAACATGAACATGGGGGAAATATTCAGTTATCAAGAAAATGTAGATAAAAAGTAGTCTGTTGATGTAGAAGACAAACTGATTTAAAAAAACAAAAACAAAAACAAAAACAACTAAGTAAGATTATTTGGGTGCTAATTAACCTTACTTCCTACTGCATTTCTCATGAGAGACAACTGTGGGTGAAAGACGGAGTAAGAAGTCTTGGTGGTCCAAAAATTAAATCTCCCTCAGAGAGGTGTTATCCTTCACACAGTAAGAGCTAAGGTCAGGTGACAGCAGTGCTCCAGTCACACACCCAGGAATTATGCACACACAGTAAAGTGCATCTCTCATCCTTCTAGTCTGATTCTTAGTGTTCACGGGCACCAGGATCTCAGTTCGACTTAGAGCTTTGTTTTCTTTCCTGATAGATGTTGAAAAATTCTACGTTTCTTATAGCTAGTAGGAAATTGTGGAGAAGATAAAGGCAGGACAGTTTTCAGTTTGTTGGATCTGCTTTTTACTCACAATATAATTTCTTTGTGAAAATCTATTTTCCTCTTTGAACAACTGCTAAGAAACCTGGATGATACTAGCCTGGGAAAAGAAGAAAAGGGTGAAAAAGAGAAAGGGAAAAAGAAAGAAAGAGGTGATAAAAACAGAGTATCAGTAAAAATATGTTCATTTATCAGAGAGAAAGAAAAGATACTCCACTGTAAAATTATTGAATGTCTGAAAACATGTTGGTGTCACTGCAAAACAATTAGCTCACATTATTAAAATACTTGAAAGTTTGAAAACTGCTCAAAATGTGTATATTTAGAGCTATTTTATAGACACAGTCTAAGAGAAGATAAATTCTTTTCAGCAGCAGAATTTGTCTTGGATCATCAATTGCTTTACTGATTATTAGAAATACTGACAAACTTGAATGTATGTTTGTATTCTTGATCCACTGCTAGCCAAACCAAGGTAGTTTATCACTCATATATGGTATTTTCTACATAGAATAAAGGAGATAGGACTCTTCACAGGTTCTCAAAGGTATTGAATAAAGTGTGTTAATATTTGTTACTAGGTACTGAAAAAAAATTAATCCTAGAAAGACTTTACACTAAAAAACCCAGAGAGTTTGAGAAGGGGAACTCTTTGCCATTATCTAATTAATGACAAGATGAAGCAACTAATAAGCAACATCCCATTTGATTTAGACCTATCTTTGCCAAAAGCCACTCTTGAGTAGGATACATACTTACAGAGAGGAAAGATCACAAGCTAGAGTATGACTACCTTGTAACCATTGCCTAGGTATCCTGGAGACTGGTAGATATGCATATATGTATACATATATGAAATAAATGTCATTTTTCTAGCCAACTTATTCATTTTTGTTCCCATTTTTCAATTCTTATGAATGGAGCCGATTGTTTGGTGTGGGTTTTTTTGTTTTGTTTTGTTATGTTTTTTAATATGCTAAAAGTGAAATATTAGAAAAAATTTTCTTCTGCTTTCTGGCAAAAACCAGTCATTACTGGTATAAAGAATAAAAATATTTTTCAAAGTTATTTACCTAATATTTCAATATTCTAAAGTCATACAAAAAAATCAAAAGTTTTTCCAGTTCTCAAGCAGCAAAAAGGTTTTACTTCTTAGACGTAATAAGCAGAAGCCATGTGGAAGTATGTTGGATACTTATTTCTTCAATCACATGCAAGGTGAAATTAGCACCAGTACTCTGTATCAACACACTAAATTTTATTGAGTATTTCATCCACTCTATTTACTACATGATCCTAAAATTCTCTGTTCAGAATACTCAAAAAACTCAAAATATTTCTCAGGTGTGAGAAAAATTTATGAAATGGAGTCATATGGAGTCACATCCACATGGAGTCATAGTTATTTACAGCAGCTTTATTTCACTTATTTCTTAATTTAAATTATTAATTTAGAAATATCATAATAATCACATATGACAGATAAGTAGCATCATATTTTAACAGCTGCTGCATGAACAATAGAACAGAAGTGGCTCTAGATTGTACATTCATTATTTAACAAGTTTGGGAAAATCCAGGTCTATGCAAATCATACCTATCCAATGTTACAGCCTTGATGAGAAGTCAGCAGACAGGCAAAGATGCCTGCCCTTGATTACTGTGATTTCAGGAAATCCTTTGATGCAGGTTTCATAGTACCTTTCTTACCAGGTAGGCAATATATGAACCAGATAAGCAACCTCCAGTGTGACAATGGCCTGGACTGCTGGTCTTACTGTTGTGATAATACAAAGCCTAGCTAGTGACCAGAAAGCTGTATTTTCTGTCTAGGATAAATACCAGGACTAATAATATTTAATGTTCTTCATTAATAGCCTCAATAATGGTGCAGATTTCACCCTCATCATGCTTGCAGAAGATCCAAAATGCTCATGAAGAGATCAATATAGTAGAAGTTAAGGCTTCTACAGAGCCAAATTATCTGACAGGCACCCCATGAAAATGGATGTGAAATGCTGCATCTTGGAAGCAAGAGTATAGGCTGATGCTGACCAAGAGGGGAGCTCCTCTGCAGCAATGGCTCTGGGACCTCTGGAGCCACTAGGCTGTCCCCAAGGCAGCAGTAGACCCAGGAAACACAGTCTCATACCCTGGACTGCAAAGGTGAAGCCAGCAGATACAGGAAAGTGATTCTGCACTGCTGTTCATACTGTGCGACCACATCTGGCAGGCTTTGGGTACCAGCGTATGAGACAGGCATTGATGTAATGGAGTTAGACCTGACCTTTGAGGTCTGAACATGGAGATTAGTTGCAAGAAAGCCTGTGAGATATTGAGATAGCTCTCTACCATAACATATGTACAACTTTTTTATTGTGGACATCAAGATGACCCTCTTGAGACAAAGTATGAAGAATAAGTGAAAATATCAGAAATTTAGGCTTGAATGGGGGCATTAGACCTCTTGTAGGAGACCACAGCTAAGAGCATCCCAGATTAATTTTTGCATTGGTAAATATATTCAGTATGTACCATTCAAATTGTTCCCAAATATCAAGTGGCATGTGGTGAAAAAATTCAGAATGAAGAAAGTGTGATGACTAAGTTGTTTAAGATATTTATGTACTCTGGAACACATCAAAAAAAGTCAGATGAACGAGTGTGTTAAGTGATATAATTCACAAGTACTTCTGGTAAGTAAAGTACAAGAACGAAAGCAAAAGACTACTTTTGATTAAAAATATAATTTGTTTATATTAATCAATATAACTTAACATTTACAATATGGGTGAAAAAAGATACAACCCAGAAAAATGGAGGATATAGAGTTTAAGACCACTTCTGATCATGTTACAGCAGTTTAAAATAGCCTGACACCAGAATACTCAGACTCTTTCGAGGCCATCTTTTATTCGAGGACAGAGTAAAAGGCAAGGAAAATAAATATTGTTGTATTCATTCTACATTTGGGAACAAGGTCACAGCAAAGTGAGCATTTGACATTAGGAGTCTGCTATTGGGCCAGAAATGGCACCTGATTATTTTGACCCTTGTTCCAGGGTTTCAGATTTCATCTCTACAAAAGGTTAACACTTTGCATCTGGATAACATCAGGATCAGATTTTCACAAGCTTTTAGTACTCTCACTGGACAAGGTCTTCTATTCTTTCCAAAAAGAGCACTTAGCTGATTATCAACTGATAGTCCCTGATTTTAATACATGCTGAGGGTCAAGGTTAATGTCTTAGCAGCTTTCCTGTGTGATGACAAAATTTGACAAGGTCTAATTGGTTGTGATTCGTCTCTTAATCTTGTAATCTCTTATTGTTCCATTTATATGTGTGAAGATAACAGAATTTAGATTGCTTCAAGTCATAAATAAGGGCAAGAAAAAAGCTTATTTTCTGTCTCCTTCCTTTTTATTGCTTTGAATAGGCAGAGAGTGAGTAGGGGCAACAGTTCTTGTTACCAGTTTTGGAGCTGTTGTTGACTTGGTATTGTCTGCAGGGTAAGAAGTTCAGTTTACTGCTTGTTCATTAATAAGGAGTTTTAAAATTATATATAGATAAAATAGGAAATTGATTCATTTTAAACATCATGAAAATTCTGTCTGCAGTTCTTCAACTAAGACCTGTTAATATATTAAAATTAAGGCTTGACAGCATTTTACATAAGTTTAAAAGTATCTTCTGAATAGTAGAATGTTTATGTAAATAACATATTCCTAAAAGTCTTTGAAACAAGAACATCTACAAAGATAGAATTTCAAGTACTTTTGCATATTTACAAGTGCAGAATTTGCTGAAGGTTAATGTACTGCATGTGCAATACACATGCAAACTACTCAATAAATGAAGAAATCCAAGAGCAGACCAAACAGAGATGGCATGTGAATATAATAATATGAGTGTCACTGCATGTGACATCTTCTATTTTCATAATTCCTGTGGAGTGAAACAATCTTTCTTTTTATGCAAATGTGGAATTCAGGTGAGGAAAAAACAATCAATTTCCCCAATGTAATATAAAAAATACATGGAAGTCCAGGGAGATACTTTTCCAGATCTTATGTTAGACCCTATGTTAGAAATGAAGCTGCCCTTTGTGCAGGGCTATCCTGTAGTAGCCCATTTCCAATTTGACATACAAATATTTGTATTTGAAAGGGCTAAGAATTTTTGGAAACAATTTCTAGAAATGGGAATACTGATTTTTTTTTTGTCATATTGTACAGACTGGTGTTACAAGAAAGCTGCCATACATCTATATTTCATATGATACATCATATGAATGTTATACATCTTTTAAATCAGATAATATATTTGACTGATTTCTGGGATGTGATGTGCTTGTTTATGTGTGATATGAATTTGGGCAGATACTATCTGTTCATACTAAGTTGATCTCAGTAGAGCTTTGTGCGGATATTCAAGGTCACTATTTTCATGCAAAGTTATTTGCCTTGAGTTGAACATTGCAGTTGCAGCTAAAACTGTTCAGTTATATCCTAGGTGAAGATTGGATAAAATATCAGTTTTACTCAAGATAAACTATTGTTTCTGTCAGTAGAAATCAGAGTAATTATTCACAAGACCATAGTTTGCTTCAATTTCTAGCAAAGATTGCCACATTTTGGAATGAAAATATCTATAAAAACTTCTTAGAAGTTTATATCTGCATGGACGATACTCAAATATCACAGCTCCTACATGTGACTATGCAGTCTTTTTGCCTGTATGCTAAGGTGACAAAATCTTATTAAGAGTGAAAAGGTAACTTTTTTATATGTAAAAAAAAAAAAAAATATGAGTATAATTGAAATATTAAAAGTCTAAATAAAATACTATTGTCGATCTTGACCTTTTTATTATGCATAAGGAAAGAATGTAAGTTTGCTGATAACACCAAACTGAGGGGTGTTGTTGACTTTTGAGTAGCAAGAACACTTGCAGAGGGGTCTGGATCGGTTGGGGCAGTTCTGGGTCCCACAATTTAAAAGGATTTTAAGATCTTTGAATATATCCAGAGGAGGGCAACGAAGCTTATGAAAAAGCTGGAAAACATGTCCTGTGAAGAACAGGTAAGGACTTTGGGCTTGTCCAATTTGGAAGAAAAGAGGCCAAGAGGTGACCTCACTTGTCTCTGCAGATTCCTGAGAAGTAGAGATGAAGGTGCTGATTCTTTTCTCTGGAATCCAGTGATAAGACAAGTGCGGGTGGTTCAAGACTATGACAGGACAATTTCAGACTGGACATTAGGAAGCAATTTTTTACCTGAGGGTGGTCAATGCCTGGATAGTTTTCCTAGACTGGTGGTTGATATTGTGTCAATATTTAAGATGCATTTGGACAATGCCCTTAGCAAAAAGCTTCAACTTTGGACCAGCCTTGAAGTGGCTGAGCAGTTGGAGTGCATGTTTGTAGATTCCTTCAAACTAAAGTATTCTATTCTGTTCTAAAGTAATCTATTCTGTTCTGATCTGATCTAAAGAATAAACAAAAGATATATTATTAAAGGATGATAATCATCACAGAATTACAAAACACCAGATTAGAAGGGGACCTCAAAAGATCATCTGGTCCAAACTTTCTTGTCAAAAGCATGGTCTAGACGAGATTGAGTAACACCCTGTCCATCTGAATTTTAAGAATCCAACACTGTGGAATCTACCATTTCCCTGGAGAGATTATTCAGAAGTCTGATTGTTTTGAAAAAGTTTACCCTTGCACTTAATCAGGTTGTCATTGGAAGTAACTTGTACCCATTACCCTTCATTTTTCCCAAATGACACCTTCTAAAAAGGGAGTCTCCAACTTATTTGTAGTCACTCTTTAAATTTTCCTGAGTGGATGTTGTCCCTACAATGAACTTGTAGGGGTGAAGTTGCTGTAAAATTTACCCACCAACTCTTCCGTCAGTGAAGGTAGGTTTCTGTTTATTTCAACCTGGACTTTTCCTCCCGGGGTCTAGCATCAATGCTGGTGCAGACAGAGGTGAATGGAGTATTGAGAACCTCTCCATTTTCAGGATTTTGATGACTGATTTACCTCTCCTGTTTAACAGAAAGACAGCATTTTCCTTCTGCTTCTGCGTGTCATTGAGCAGTTTCTTGTAGTTTTTGACATCGCTGGTCAATACTAGTTTTAGCTGAGCTTTTGCTTTTGTAACTGCATCTCTGCACACCTTGGAAATTCTCTTGAGTTTCCCAGTGGGTCTTCACTGGTTTTGACATTTTTGGTATGCTTCTCTTTTGGTTCTGGTCAGATTCAGAAGCTTGTAGTTAAGCCAAGAGAATCTCTTGCTCTGCCTACTTTAGAGGGGATTAACTGGATTTTGTTTCCAGAAGTGCATTCTTGAAAATATCTCAGCATTCACAAGCTCCTTTTTCCTCCAGGGAAGCTTCTACAGAATACCTGCCAGCTGTGTTCTGATCATGTTGAAATTTGCTCTTCTAAAATCTTTGTCTTAGTATCAATCTTATGTACTCCACTTGATCCCAAGCTTCACAATATTGTGATCACTGCAGCTAAGGCTATGACTAACCAAGATAATTGCATAGCAGGATTTCTTGGTTTGTGAGCAACAAGTCCAGCTGTGCCTCAGTCCTTTTTGATACATCTACTAACATCTAACATTTGTATAAGGAAACAGTCCTCTACCCATTCCAGGAACTTGCTGGATTTTATGTGGGCTGCTGTATTCTTCTTCCCACAAATGTCTGGGTTCTTCAAGTGTCCCATAAGAAGCAAGTTCTGTTGATCCAAAGCCTGATAAGTTCTTTATAACTGTAGAGTCTCCAGTACTATCTTGTAATTTAATCCCTTTGCTTCTCTACATTCCATTATGCACCCCACTTCCAAAGTCTATGTGATCCAAAGCCTTCCTTCAGCCCTCTCAACCAAATCATTATGAAAATCCCATAGATGTTACAAACAGACTTTACATATTTGTTATTAAACTCTATTTAAAAATATGGTTATACACAAAAAACCCAAAACCAAACAAAACAACTCTTTTCCGCATACACATACAAAAAGAGAAAAGTCCCAAAGCAATCAACCAACCAAAAAGCACCAAAAAACTCAACAACCCAAAACCTCCAACTAAAACAAATCAGAGGAGATTATATCTAAAATCAGGAGAGAAGATTATATCTAAACAAGTTTAAGCACAACTTCAGGCAGCTGAAGGTTGTTTCAGATGAAGTGAATCTGATGAACTTAATTTATGAAAGTTTGCAAAATGAGCATAATATCTGGTCTGCTACTGGCAGTAATGAAGTTTTTATTTGCTGCAGTGAGCATTGTTCAGTCTGTAACTACTTGTTCTATTACTAAAACCTGATATATCATCATTATGAGAAAGAAATCATCTTCTCTCTGCTGCCAGTGTTATCTATCTGATCTGTGGACACTGCAGAACAGGACTTTGTAAAAAAACAATCTATTGTAAAACTTCAGCTACTCATTAAATAAGCATTATCTCCAATCTTAATTGCTTACATGTGAGACTTAAAAATGTCAGAATTGACACAAATAGCAAAATTCACTCATTTAAAGCATTTTTAAATGTTTTACATTGACAAAATATAATTTACTATGAAAGGAAGTGACACCTTCCCTTATGTCTGAAAATCTCTGGTTTTTATTAGGTTTTACATTTTGCATATTCTCTTCTGTAACTTTTTGGTAATGTGCTTTACTCAAATGCAGAAGTGTATGTTTAAACAGAAAGAGTTATTAGTTTATTTTTTCTCAGTGTAGGAGCAGTCACAAAAATTGTGTTGCTTTCACCTAAATATGTTGGAATAAAATACATACTAATCGTAGCCAAATGGTTTGGATTTTCTAGAACAGAAAATAGGAGGAAACATTCCTGTCTCTATATCCCATCTTCCTCCTTGACTCAAACCCTAAAATAAATAGCTAATAAAATCTAAAAGTGGCATCCTCTGAAAGCTATTGGGTTTCTTATTTCTTTCCTTTCTCATATTGATTTTTATTTTCATATGTGAATAAATATATTGTCCATAGCAGTAGAGCTGATGACTCAGTTATTTCAAAAGAAAAGTCTGGTTCCTTCACTCAGGAATATTTACAGTAACTCATAGCAAAGAAATTCTGAATTAACTGTTATCATCGCAAATCAAACATACAAGCAGATATTTTACAAAAACAAACCCTTCTAGATTTTATCTGTGGTCAGTCTGAACCTCACAAACCACTGTAGTTTGATGATCTGTGCCTTTTTTTTTTTAAAAAAAAAAGCAGTTTAAATCTAGTTTACTATTCTCTGTAAATCATTAGCATTCAAGTATTGTCAGACAGCTTGTCAAGCAGCCTACATGCATACAAACACATCACCGCTTATTACAGTAAAAATCATGTTTAAAACTTTACAGCTTCATATAAACATACTTGCAGTAAATATAACATCTGATCCCTCCATCTCAACATGTTTAGTGAGGTGGTGAAAAACTCAACAATGTTATAAGATGGCAGCTAATATATCTGGGTTTTTTCATCTTGTCTTTGGAGTCCCTTCTGAAACCTGTACGAAACTTGTCACAGACTTGGTGTGTTTCAGGTTTCCCCATGAAACTCAGTCCTTGTAGGGCAGATCACTTCCATGTTGACCTATTGTATTATCACTGAAAGAGCACATACAGACTGAACTTTTGGTTTGCAATGGACCACAATACAGGTCTCAGACAGGTATACATTCTATTGCCTTAGAATGCCAAATGTGGGTGCTCACATTCAGCAAAGAGAAGACTGAGGAGTGATGATTACATAATAGATTCATAGATTACATCTCCATTCACACATTTTGGCTTCACTGTCTGGAACCAACTCTTCAGACTGAAATTACAGTTTTTTCTCTCTTCACGCCAGCTGCTCTCCACTGCTCCTCAGGGAGCATGTCTGAACGACACGTGGCCTGGAACCACCACGCATGTGAATTCATGTGCTTTTAGAATCTGTGTACTTTTACAACTGTAAAAAAGTACAGGTAGTGTATGCCTGTCTCCTGTCTGACCAGAAAGGTTGTACACTGTTAGATGGAAAGATAGCAGATATTCATGCAAAATCATTGATAAAATAATTAAGAAGATTTTCTGATTTTATGTATTTGTTACTTTAAATACAATTTCATTTTTTAGTAGAGAACACCTGGAAAAAATTATGCTTTCATTAAATATGGATGAACATAGAAGAGATGCTGTCCTAGTTGGATGTAACTACTGAGCATGAAATTCTTCAGCTTGTGTTTTCTTTGAAGGTAGTCTTTGTAGAGAGCAGGAGAATCAGCAGGGACAGAACACTGGCATTCTTCCTGTCCTAATGGACAGCTGGATCATGATGGACAGATTTCCAGCAGTAGTATGACATTCCTGGAAGATTTGTGTATGACAGATGGGATACCACCTGCTGACAAATTGAAGGGGCTATATTAATTTTACTGAAAATAGGAAACTCTAAAACATGAGTAAATTAATGGTGTCACATCTTTTGCTCCTAATATGTTAGGAAATATCAAGATTTAGGAAGAGGTGAAACACAGAGGACAACTGACACATTTGAAACTAATTCCAAAGTTTTGAATATGTAGAATGTAAAGATTGGAGATATGTACAGATTACTAAACTGGAAAAAGGTCTTTAAGGACAGATTGATCATAGCTGTCACTATTAAACCAAATATGGATACACCTGGCTCTGTTACCTTCATGGAAAAGTAGCTTCTTCACTGCACTTGCACTAGTGTTACCATACTACTAACTTCTTCAACTGTCATGAAGGAGAATTACTGTGTCTTTTAGTTTCATCTGTCATTTGAATGCATCCAGTGTAGTAGAGTTTTAAGCAACAAATTAAATAAGTCTTAACAAAAGTTTGGCAATTTGATTTCTGAATGTCTGTGGAGGAATTAAGCACACTATCATTTTTGTAGTATCTTAAATTATTTTTATGTGTGTTTATACAGAAATGCTCCATCAGAATGACTGTAGAAGGCCAGCGTACACATATACTTTGATTATGTAAAGCATAGTTCTAAGAATTTCTACCTTTTATGTATGACTACTGTTTTGTTTAAATAAAGGTTAAAAAAAACCTCAAGGATCCTTTTAAATGAGTAAAAACAATAGGTGAGGAACTAGCAGCAGCAGGTAATCTCTAAAACTGAAAGCAGAATAAATTTGAGCCCATATGAAAGAGAACAGAAAAAAAAAATTAAAACTGTAATGTAAAAGTAATGAGGAAGACTGGTAAAGGATGGTAGGCCTTTTGGCAAAGAGATAGTTTACAATTTAAATTTTCTGTTTTCTAGAAAATGAGTATTCTAAAATAATTCTAAGCTCCTAGAAGTACATGGCAAACTACCTCTTATTCTCCGTTTTGTAGTCAATAGGGAAAATTTGCTCAGTACTGAGTAGTGCTGTGCCACATTTTGCCCATATTACACATAATGAATGCATCTCTCCTGTGAGAGGATTTTCACTGGAGGCAGTGTGACTTGTTGCAGAACAAAGAACTTTTCAGCTCAGAAAGGATGTGCAAATTCTTCTCTTTAATATTTGGAAAAGTATTATATTTCTTTAAGGCTCCCTGCCCATGGAAGATGGGACAAGTAGGTGACGCTTTAAAGAGTAAAAAGGAGTACTTTGTTTTAAGAATGAACCCTGCTTGTTGCAAGGTTTTAAGGGCAGTAGCTGTAAACAATCTCTTGTTTCGCATTACTCAAAGTTATGGTAATGAAAAAAACTTTCTTTTTCTTTGTTCTACCCTTTTTTCCTGGTAAATTTTACCAAAAATAGAAATCTGTTTCAGAAGGCATTGAAGCTAATCTCAAGCTTGTAGTATCATTTGCAGTGCAAAGATCTTAAGTGCTCTGTTTTGTTTTATATTATTTACTTGTTTTTCAATTGCTCTAAATAATTAAGATATGTGAAAATTATAGTCACATAAGCAATAGTTCACGAACTACTGACTAACTCATTGAATACTGCTGCTTTGAAATATGACTATGATTTCTGCTGACACTTATAACTAAGATGATTTACGGACAACACTTTCCCAATTAACGTTGTAATGTATAACTTTATTTAAAAATCATATTACTATGTAAAACATATTAAATAGGCAATAGAATTCCTATCGCTAAAGCCCAGATATTTATGTTATAGAAATTCACAGTTATTTAAATATTTATAAAATGAGAGTTGAGAGAAGCATTTTGAAAAGCAGTTAATAATGAACAGACATCAAGGGAGCCATCATTATAACAGCAAAATGCTGTGCAATTCCAATAACTTCCCTGGTGCAGAAGCAGGCCATCAAATTTAATTAAAAGCAGTCAAAAATAAACTGAAAAATTGAACTGCAAAAGCCTATCCTTTGCCAGCAGCTGAAGGCAAAGAGAAAGAGAAGGGAGAACCTTGAAAGAAGTAATGAATTGATAAGCCTTTCAGCCTGCAACTTGTAATTTGTCCTGTCAGATTTTAGTATCAGTAAAACTAGATTAATAGAACAACCACTGACTCTCTATCTTTAAACCTATGCCCAGTTGTTTTCTTATGGGTTTTGATGGTAAATGAAAGTCTGAGAGGGTCAAAAATTAAATTAATTTCCTTGTTTGCTGATTTCTTTTAAATAATTCTGTCATGTACATTAGTCTGACACAGGCAAAATAAGAACAAATTAGAGACAGAAATGAACATTTCTATTGAATGTGTTTTCTGGTTCTCACGGAGAGGTTTCATATCATTTTATCTAACAAAGGTAGATATCACCTGGAAAGTTCATCTGCCACTAGAGGCTCCCCGGGGAAAACGAAAGATAAGGAGAATCATTTGTAATGCACTAGGACTAGCAAATTTATTGCTGCTTTATATGCTCAGATTAATGTGGATGTATTCAAAGTGTACCACAAGGACAGAACCAATTTACTTTAGATCCTTTTATTTTTTATAATAATCATGTTTTAATGAAGCCAAATCTTCCCCGCTGTGACCTTATTATGTTTTTCAACATCAGTGGGAAATAGATTATGTTGAATCGTAACAGAGCTCATGAAACAGTAGGAATTTGGAGGAAGATCAATTATATTTTAGTGATCAATACAGAATCAGGAGAGGCAAAAGCCAAGTACATTGTGAGGAAAAAGAAAGTATATGACTTTCATGCCAATAAACATTACACACTACAATTTTTATGAGAGTTATGAAGACACAGTAGTTTCCTACGATAGAAATTTCCACTCTATAGATATTTTAGAAGGATATAGATATTTATATTTGTCATATAAAACAAAGCAAAGTAAATATGAAGTGTGATGTTGAAAGACTGAATATAATTGATAACAATATGACTGATTATTAATTCACTCTTTGATAATAAATCAACCCTTATGAAATTAAAAGAAGTGGCCCAAGTTAGGAAATGTAAAATTTATTGTATGCCATTCAATTTTCATCAGTTATCAGAATTTGAAAGGTAAATAATAGTTAATTCAAAATAGGAGTTAAACATTTCCCTTGTTCTAATTTCTATCCTTCATCACCAGTCAAAGTTTGGGCTCTTGAGTTCATGAGTAAGCAAATTTTCAAGAAAGATTTGTTTATAATCCACTAGCTATTGAAAAAAGATGTTCTTAAGATCATTCACTCTTGCTGAAATTCCTAGTTATTTTTGAAGATGTTATATTCAATTTTAGATACGCTTTACACTAAAATAATGTTAAAAAAACTCAGAAAGACATGAAAAGAGACTCCACTACCCCCACTTATATTAAAAAAAAAACCCTCTTATTTTAAGCATTATGTAGGTAGACTTCCTTGGATGTCATGCAAAACAGTAAGATTAGTATTCATATACAAGACTTCCTTGTACCTCTGATATGCATAGGTCTGCATATTAATTATAATTCTTTAAACTTATTCTGTATGATTCACAGTCAAGCAGAAAATACTTACAGGCACGTGGTAGATTCTAAACAAATGGGTAGAAAGAATGACTTTCAATGATTTTCAAACCTTGAAGGGATTCTTTTCAATGAGGCTAGGATACCCCAGTACACTGTCAGACAGATGTGGACACATTTATGATGGCTCTGGTGCAGTTAGATGATATAATAGTCAAAAGTTTTGGAAATAAATGCAGGAAACATTATAAATTCAGTCAGTCTGAATTAGCATTTATCGCTTGAGGTACTCACACTGAAGAAATATCCAGCTTGATGTTAGAACTGAATCTGAAGAAAATATGTGTCAAGGTCAGTCTGTAATGTTTGCTTTCCCACTGACCCCACCTGGAAAAGAAGTCGCCGAGGATATGAATGTCCCCATATGTCAGGCCTGTCATAGATCAGGACCCTTGAATTCTAATGAAAGAGGTAAAATGGGTACAATATGTCAGTCATCAGTGTTTTCACATTTTTCCTTAAAGAGAAGGTCATCTTATTATGAGGTTAAGGGGAGAAATTCTCTTATGACATGACTCAGTGAAGCAGTTACAACCGTGTCTGTTCTACTTCTGGAAGGTTATCAAGAATTGGTTTGAGAGGAATGACTGGTGCATATATTTTTCAGATGGTTGCGACGTTCCAGTTCTTGTCACAAGTCATTTATATTTCCATGAACATATAGCCATACTGTCACAGTGAAACGTAGTCACATTCAGCCTCGAAAACAAAAGAGAGACTCTCAAAATCCCTCACCTCTTCAGAGAGTGGAATCCTAAATAAAAGCTTGGTATCCTTTGGTCTAGCTAGATGTTTGTGATCATGCAAATGCCTTTTCTCCTGGAGCAAGATAAGATGTGAAAGGATAAAAAAGGATTACATATACCATTCTGCTATAAGCCAAAACTCCTTTTTTTCCCAGGTGCGTTGCCTGGTCTGGGGGAAGGAAACAGAAAAAAAAAAAAAAGAAAAAAAAATTCACCTTAGTGAAACTAATTCTTAAATACTTTTGTATTAATGTCTTAAAATAATTTTGAAATGAAATCTAAATAAAATGGAATACAGAGCTTACATTTAAACAACAATTCATTATGGAAAATATTAATAGTCAATGTCTATGCAAAAATTGTATTCGTTAAATGAATACTCGTGTTCTGTATATACTTTGGTTTTGTTTCTTCAAAGAAAATGGTTGCCTATGGGAATTAAGTTAACAGGAGGGAAAGTCAGGTAAAAATAGTGGAGTTCTGCTTCTGGATAGCACGCCTCTTTTGATAAGCTAGAAGTCTTACAGTTTTTGTTTGTTTTTCCTCTTCCTCCTTTTTATTCTTAAATGAGAGATTTTTCTAAGAATAAATTTAAAATCAAGATTAGCTTTATCCCATAAGTCTCTGTAGTGCAAATCTGTGTCCAGAGCCGCATAAAATCAATCAAACATAAATACAACTTATAGGGGACATCTTAACTATATAAACCAACTTTATTATCACCATGGTGCTGGCTCTAACACAATTAAATTGATTATTAGGTACTATTCTTTAATCAAAACAGCTTTTAAGTAATTTACCAGCCAGTGCAATTTCATTCTTTCTTTGATCTTCTGCTTGATCAAGGGAACTTCTTCAATTGTACGTCATAGTTAACTAAGTTCAGGTCAGCTTCTTCAATGTGATTTAATTAAAAGATATGACCAGTTCTAAAATTTATCATGTTAATGGGATTTTTGTAATAATTTTCCAACTGATTTTGGTTTTTTTACAACTATATACTGAAGTGTTGCAAAAGAATTATACTCCAGTGTTTCCAAATAAATTTTAAGGGTCCAGAGAAGAAAGAGTCCTTTTAAAACCACTTACATGCATACTTTAAAGCCTAGATCAGTAATGTAGCAATAAGAATGCAAACTGATAGAAATTTTTCCCCTGTTGTATCAAAATGCTAAAAATATTTGTAACTTAGGAAGAAAAAACTGAATGTGAACAAATTTGCAAGGACAGTGGTGCCTGACAGTTTTGAATGATGAATGAATTGATTCTAAGCAGTTTTGACTTCGCAAACACTAACTAATGTTAGCCTTTCCCTTGATAAGAAATGTTTGACACATCAATTAACATATAAATAAAAAATCATGTTCAGGATTTTTTCCTTTCATGTAACTATTTCCTTCTGTAAATGTTGAGCTATTACCATGCTTTATATACTGTTAAATTTTCATATTTTCAACTGAAAAAATTGTTCCATTTATATTGAGCTAGTTCTAAAAACTGTCATTCAACCTGTACCCTTGCATTCCAGTTTGAAGGCTACCTATATTACAATTAATTTGTATTAGCTTATTGTTTTATTACTTTTGTCCACCACATTGAAGATACATTGCTGAGGCCTCAGGCTTTTATGTGGTCATTTGTCTTGTCCTTCTTTTTGCACACATTATTATTATTATTAAAGTTCTTAGAAAGCATCCAGAGATTTTCTTTTCTGTGTTGCAATAATCAATGTGTGATTCAATAAATCAGTGTGTGTTTCAATAAAAATTACTTTGTACATGACAAAAAAAACTTGTACAGATGCACAGAACAGGATGAATTCTAATGCCTACCTAGGATATTTAAAAATTTTTATTTGCAATTGTGTTATGGTAGGATGTTAATATCCCAGGAAATAATGAAATATATACTCTGAAATATGTTTTTAAAAGGACTGCACAGGGGAAAAGTCACTTTTTCTGTATAATATGGCCAGAAAAATAAATTGCTGTAATTTTTTAACACATTTCTGTGTAACTGAAACCTGATTGCCTCCTTTTCTATATAGTCAGTAAATACAACACAGTAGTTCCAGAAAAACATGAAAGAAATACTTGTTTGGATGTTTGCCTGTGGGTTTTTTTTAATCACAACTTCAACAATCAATAAAACAATTATTGTGGCTACATACTTTTCTCAGGATGGAAATAAACAATTTCCTAATTTACACTATTAACAAATTACATAAATATCGAGAAAAAGAACATTTACAAATATTATTCAAGTTAACTTCCATTATGATTTTAAGTTGTATTATTGCAGGGAAAAAATACAAATTACTTTTTTTTAAAAAAAATGTTTTTATTATTGTAATAAAGTACATAGCTGGCAGGAAATTTCAGCTACTACAGCTCTTCCAGGAAAATCAGTGGCTTGTCAATTTATGCGTGTTTCATTCTATTGGCTCATATTTTCAGATTGTGAATTTTCTCCATTTATGGAACAAATATTATTTGTTATGCTAGCAAATCATCCATTGTCTCACAGTAAATATTATTATTGTATTACATATGCAGGCTTGCTATTCTGCATTCCTGGACTTTGTTCCTGCTTCTAAACAGTAAAAGGTATTGAGGTGTTACCAGTAGCGAGAAGAAGTGATTTTCAGTTTAGAAACAGTGGACAAGAGGAAATTAATCTCCAGCTGTGAGCAGTGGGTTCTTGAAAGTGCTTCTTTCCAGGTTCTTTCAGATTTGCTCTGCTGTGGTTCCTCAGCAGGCTTATTTGAAGTGCCTGAAGCACTGACATTAAAATTGAGGAAAACCCCTTGACCTGCCATTTTCCCCTCAGTCTTGAAATGTTCTCATAAACAATGATTTCTTATCAAAATGGTTTAAATATTTTCTGTTGTTACAGATACTCATAATCTTCAGGCTCTTCATTTGAAGGATTTGGTATATCAATACTAGGTGTAAGAGTAATCCAGTTTAAAAACATTATAATAATTTAGGAGCAGTTTAACTGTAGATGCATTGGTAGGATGACAAAAACTAAGTAGAATATGAATTCTTGAATGAATCAAAACACTGTTAACAAATAACAATGAGAATGTATGTATCGTTCAGTATCTTTGTCCTCCTAAAAGTCCACTGCAGGGATTGTTGTGTAAGATAAGTATGAATAAGAATTCAGGGTGCAGTGAGTAGGGAACAGCTGGAGACTACTTGGAAAAAATAGGCTTTTTCAAATATTTGACATATTTATGCATTCATTAACACTTATCTTTGAGAACATGCAGAGAACAGACCAGGTTCCAGAAGAATAAAAAATGTTGATTACATTTTCAGGCTTTCAGAAGAAACAGCTGAAGAATTATAGACGTGCAACAATAACTTCAGTTTTTCAGAAAAACACGAGGACGGATAATAAAATAAATTGTAATTGCACATATGGAGGAAAAAGTAGAAGAGAAATAGCCAACTTGAACTTATTTTAGCCATATCATATCAAAACAATTTAATTTCCTTCTAGAGCAGGCTAACAAAACTTACACAGGAAGAAAATATATATGTCAGTATCATTACCCAACTAAGACTTTTGTCATTGTGTTGTATGATATTTCCACAAGTCAGGTTGGGAAGCATGAAGGTCTAAGTGAAAGTTTCACAAGGAACATGAATATCTATTCAGGTAACCTTACTAAAAGAATAGCTATTATCAGCTTACTGTTCAAAGAGATATAAAGTGGCATTCCCTGCGAAGTTGCCATAGATCAAACAATTTTACAAAGTTAACTAAAAAGCAAAAGAAAAATGTGTTCTTATGTCTTACGTGTTTATGAATACAGTAGCAAATATTTAACTTAGCCTATATATTTAAAGCATTACATTTATAAATAGAGAGTTCTAGAAATACATGGCGAGGAACAACTGTCTTCCTAGATAAAGCCCTGGCATAAGCTCTGGAAACTGACGTTTAGGAAAAGGCTGAGATGTGTGCAAAGCCTAGAGAAACACATGAAGAAGACTAGAACTCAAGAAAACTCTGGAAAACTTAATTTACAAGAACACGTTGAAACACCTGGAGATGTATTATCTAAGAGAAGGGCTGATTCTGTACTGAAAACACTCTCCAAAATCAGGTAGCCTGCTTCAAAAACAATAATCTGCTTTTTCCTGTCCATGGTGGCTAAAAGACTTAATAAGGTTACATGTGAGATTTCTGTTAGACCATAAATATACCTTCAATAATGAGAATATACTGGGCAGGTTGTAGAATCTTCATAATTTAAGATCTGTAGGAAAAAAAAATAAAGCTTGAAGTACATAATTATTACACTCCTAGGGCAAGGAAAATCCTAAAGATTCAGATTTGTTTTCTGTTATTGGTTGTATAACTTGCAATTAATTATCCTTTGCTGATAACTTCAGATGGATAGTTGAGCAGTCTTTGCCCTTTTTTTCTTTTTAGAATTTTAACTGATTGAACAATTACATAATACTATAATGCTATCAAACAGTAAGTTTTTTAAAATAATTCAAGGTTATTTTAACTGATCGGACAAATAGGTTTTTGGTTTTGCATGGGACTATAAGATTTTCATTTATGTGCCATTATATTTACATACATAATATATATAAAAGATAATACATTTTGAGTGAGTGGGTCATGAAATTTATTTAATTTAATGCTAGACTACCTTCTGTAGCAGTTGTCACTTATTAATATAATAATATACCAGCTCTAAATGAATGTGCCTATATTTGTAGGGTGAAAAAATCTTTACAATATTTGAATGCTAACTTAGAAAGAGTACTTCTACTATCCTTCAAAACTGCAAACTTGTTCTTAAAATCCATTAATCAGCATGTTAGCCATCCATAGCAGAGTTTTATGAAAAACACCATGCTAACCACACATTTGACAGACATGCTTCTTCAGGTAGAAATCTGCCTCGTTTTAATTTATAATGAGCAAAGTGCATGCATCAGCAAAGACTGCTAAAGTCTGTAGAAGAAGCTGAACTTTTGCATTTGGGTCTGTGTTTATGTCTGAAAGAAAGCTAAAGAGGAAAATTATTGGTTCCAGGATGTTTGTTATAAAAAAATGTTGCCACAATAGGCCTTTTTCTTTGATAGGGAAGCATTTTGTTGACTGTATAATTTACAGGACAGAAACTTACCTGAGATGGTTCTTGATTCCTGTTATGGAGAATGGACTACCAGTTGACATAGGAAAGTTATTTTCAATCTCTTTGGCAGTTTCTCTTTTCCTTAAGTGGAAAAAAAATATGTTTCTTTAGGATTGCAAAGAATCTGTGATTTATTTTTACATTTTCCAGTCTAGAAGAAAATAAAATACCACTAGGTTAATACCTTGTTAATGGCCACCAGTGAGGCAATGTATATAATCATCTTCCGAAAAAATTGTTGCTTATAAATTGATGTATCTTGACAACCAGTTTGCAATAATTTCTAGGCTAATTTTATCTGCTATTAGTCCTCTTGATTATAATATGGATAGTAACAACACCAATTCTACATTTCTGTTTTTATCCATCTCAAAACGGTTCCTGAAACAGATCCTAGTATCTGAAGTGGAAGGTAGCTGGATTTTCAAAAACTGACTTATATGAAAATCTTGATTAAGATTATCAAGATATCTATCTATCTATCTATCTATCTATCTATCTATCTATCTATCTATCTATCTATCTAATCTTTCTATCTAGCTATCTATCCTTCTATCTATATAAAATAGATAATACCATTGAAAGTGTCAGAGTAAGTGCAGAGCTGGGAGGAAATGGTAAAACATTTGGCATGTTTTTAAGTACCTTATGGTGCTTGTACTGGTGTGAAAACCTCATATGATTTGTTCATAGTTTAAGAGAGAGACATAGGAATCAGTTCTAGCAAAATTAGTCTTGAGATATTCAGGGGAAGAAAATAAAGGACAATAGGCTTTACATATAGTTACTTTTGCAAGCACTGAATGTTTTAAAGTTTAACTTTACATTTTTAAAAAGTACCTTAAAGAACATAAGGAATAAATTTAAACTGAATCATTTTCAGTGGGAGCAAAATTGTACAGAAGTCCAGAATCTTGATTTTAACATGGCATAGTTTTCATATGCATTGTTTTCAGTTTTAGTTTCATTGTTCTAACTCGAGGAGGAATATTTTTTAGTTAATATCTACTAAACATGTTCTGTTTTGACAAATTTGTCCTCTTCAGCCCTTCCTGAAATAATAATTGAAAAAAGTTTGATATACTGGATACAAGATAGATAATTTCAGTTTTATTAATTCTGTAATCTATTTTGGATGTTTACAGTCAAACACTTCAATCAGTCTCTGTCTAGCTAAATAATGTGGCTTAAGATTTTGAAGTTCAGAACACTGAATGTCTTAAAATATAAACAGTTGTGACTGTCTTTGTTGGCTGGGGGAAAGCAAGTTTGAAAATAGGCCATAGGTCTAGAGGCCAAAGCATGGTAAGTACATTGCTGTTTCTCTATGCCACTCCTTCCTCATTTTTCCATTCTATAACATGGGCAACAGCAAAATTTCTTATTTTCTTATGTAGGGGAACTGTCTATAAAATATTAGTTTCTGAAAGCAAACATACACAGAAAGATGAAACAGACTTAAATGGTTTTTTTTTCTAATTAATTTGGGAACCATATGCTTTCAAAGTTTCAATGTATTTTGAAGAAAGAAAAAAAATCAAGGTATTTGAACATGTTGTAGTGTGTTTAATATTGAATTATAATTCAGTTGGATAAAGTCAGAACACATCTACAGGACAGGGGCTGAGTTAATCTTTCCCAATATTTGTACTAATTTTTCATGCACACTACTGCAAGATGTCACTGTTAGAGTAGAATCTTTTGCTTTCATCATTCATGCATTTCAGACCACATTGTTGACTTAATTTTACAATTTATTTTATTACTTATTTTACAACAGTTCTGTCTTTTAATATAGAAGCAAATCTATTGAGCTGATAGAAAGATTTTGCTTATTATTGCCTAGGGAAAATCAAATAGGAAAAGCTGAACTGGGCTGAAACAGTTACTAAATGCTATAAATTGAATATACAGAATAAACTGATATTTATAGATACAAATTATACATTCTCCTTTTTTGTAAAGGAAGCTCAGAAAGTTGTTGGGGTTTTTTTGGTAAAAACTATGTGTACTATGCAGACCATTGAAAAATACTTGCAAATTGCTATTCATACAGAAATCATTTTGAGAACCACGCTTGCAGTTATGCTTCTGCTTGTCAGTCAATTAATGCATGCTTTAATTGCCTCTATGATTTATGTTCATGTTTCTTCTTAGTTTTAAAATTATATTAATTTAGTTTTCAAATTCATAAACAATTTTCCTTCAGTGTAGCTGTGTTGCTTGCTTTGGATTTTGCTTCTGGAATCTGCACTGTAATTTTGCATTCCTTTCTTGCATTGGATTGTGTTAATCATATGTGTTTAACTGTGTTAAATGACACACTGCATTACCTATGTTAAAAAATGAAACTAAAAAATTAATTTAGAGGGAACAAAAGTGAAAGAGAAAAGGAAGTCATAATTCTGAAATTTATTTCTATTCATTTATGAATAAAATGTGTGCATTTTTCACTTGTCTACATTTAATCTTCTTCCAGACCATCATGGCATAAAAGTTCTGACAATAATTTATTCATCTCCATCACTCTAAAGCTAATGGACTTAGGTATATTTTTAACGTCTTTATAAAAAATGCATTGTTAGGCACCCACACACTTTTTGCAGTGTCAGTGCACTGTATCTTTCCCATTTTTAAAAAAGAAATTTGAATGCATATGCCTAGTGAATTTTTGGGTTTTTTCCATACATTAACCTGTGGTTAATAATATGCTGACACCCATCCTTAATGGATTGAATGCTTAGGACTAATATTGATGATTTTTGTCATAACATATTTCTGCTTGAATATTATTATCCCAAACATATACCCCTGATTTTGTTTCTATGCTTGCGTTTTTTTTAAATTCCTCACAAAAAATGTGAAGCTATAGCTCATTCTATTCCATTAATAATAGGTTTTTTTTGCTAAATACAAATCTAGTAGGATTGACTTATAATTAAAGATTTTAAAGAATTATGAGTTACTGTTGCATGATGTTTTCCTTCAGCTTTGCATATGACACTATGATTTACCATATTATGACATATACCTTACAGTGCTACAGATTTTTGTAGCACTGCAAAGCACAACAAAAAGAATTTTTTTTTTGGTGTAGAATATTCCTGTAATCTTAAAAAAAGTTCAGCAGCCATCTCCCATGACATAGCATGATAGGACTAAGAT
>VYXD01005474.1:114524-143227 GCA_013397195.1 Hylia prasina
CTGGGGGATTTTAAAGGAAGCCCCTTTCCCATCCCATCCGCCAGCCCGCCCGCCATCACCCACGGGAGGGAGGCGGCCGGACTCATGCCACAGCGCCCCCTGCAGCCGCGGGGGAGTCATTGCACCCGCCCTGCCCGCCGGGAGCCACCAGCGCCCCTGGAGGCTGCGACCAGAACTGCACTGACGGGAAAGTGCCTGAGAAGGCTGCACTGGGTTTGTGGTTCTGTTTGCTGTTAATGCCAGAGCTGGTGTTGGTTGTATGTCTTGTTATACATATACAAATATAGTAATGAAGAACTGTTACTCCTTTTCCCATATCTTTGCCTGAAAGCCCCATAATTTCAAAGTTATAATAATTTGGAGGGAAGAGGGTTACATTTTCCATTCCAAGGGGAGTTCCCATCTCCCTTGGCAGAAGCCTGTCTTTCAAACCAAGACAATTCAGGTGATTCAGGTAATTTAGTGACAAAGGAAAATCAGAAAAGATCTTTCATCTGATCCTAATCAAGAGAAGAGGTATTCTAGGTGATCAGATGACTTTACTGTTTTGGAGTAACCCAAAGGTATAAGAAAGTGATATAGGCTTTCTTTACAAGATAGCCAAAGCAAAAATATTGCCAGTCTTCTTCTGGTTTGGCTACCGGAAATAAAGTTATTAGGGAAATGGTGGGTAGGTCAGGAAAACTGGAGGAACATACCTGAGAGGGGGTGAAAGTGATAGTATGGACACCTGCAGCTATAATTATATTGCAGGGTACTATGGAGTCTGTTTCAAGGACTGGCAGTAGCTCACACCAAGTAGCCCAGTACCAATCTTCACAAGCAGTCGTAATTTGCAGCTAATGTGTCTCTTCCCATATTTCTTTCCTTAGTCATCTGCCACAACCAGTTATACACATTTAGCAGTGGAGAGGACCAGCTTATCTGGCCAAATGGGAATTAGAATTGTTCATCATGTATTCCCCTTTTAATGCCTGGGCCATCTCTAGAAAGAAACAACACTTTTCAGAAAATTCTATCAGTCTCCTCCATGACATGTCATGGCCACTGCACTTATAGCTTTTGAAGAGCCCTTGGAATTATCTCACTTTCTGCGTGCTCTGTGCTGCAGAGTCCCCTATCCTCCCTTTGAGCAGAAAGTTTTCTAACATTCAGAGAAAAGGAAGTTTCATAATATTTTGTGAGATATCAAGAATACATTCTGGAGTTGTTTCTGTTAAGGTAGATTAATGCTAATCCAATATTCTGATGCTAACTTTAGGAAGAGAAAGAATAGTAGAAATCCAAATAAATAACATTTTGCTTAAGAACTAATTAATCCTTTATTTAAAAATATTTTCATACACATCATCTATTCTTCTATGATCAGAAAATTGCATGCTGAAGTCATGGTACAGGAAGCCAGGTTTAGTTGCAGATAAATTAACTGGCACACCTTTCTACCTCTTTTCTTAGCATGGATATGACACTGTGTTCCTGTTACAGACGTAATGAACTACAGTAAGACATACAAACCTCCAAAATAAAACCGAACTCTGTGGACTACTATTTACTTTAGAATTTTCTGCATTTTGGACGACAACTAGTGCATGTGGACTGATGAGAAAATTTGCCATCTTGTGGCTTTAAGAAAATGCTATATTTCTCCAAACTGGGCATCCATTGGTGCTAAACTGGCCTCTGAAAGTTTTCTTGTATATGCAGAAAGAAAAAGTGAACATCTGGCATTTAAACTATATAAGATTCCCCCCTAATGAAAAATGTCTTCCAGAATAGGAAAGTCAAAACATTTTTGTAATGTAAAAGCATAAGAAGTGGTTTGTTTCCTTAAGACTAAGTTATACATCAGGAAACTGCATTTCCAGTGCATTTATTCCTTTCAGTTAGAACAACCTGTTACAACTCTTCGATGGAAAAAGTAGGAAAAAGTTGGATTTTCATCACCTTGAAGTTCTCATCTAGTGGTTTTTAAAGATTTAATTAATGATTGATATAAAAATCATTGAAATGTTCATGAAGAAGTGACTTTTGGTTTTTCCCTTATCACAGATTATACTACCATTGGAATTATTCAACTCTTTGATTTGAAAATGCCTACAATACTCCCGCTGTAATGTACAATATTAAAAAATATTTTCTTTCTCTTGCCAAAATTTAATTTTTTTTCTAGTGCATCTCTATCACTGTATCCTCCTGACAGATATTCATATGTGTCATTAGCTAATAGCATTTCACATTATTTAATTCCAAAGAAGCAACCAAAATCTTTATGCTCACAGTTGCTAATATAACTTGGTCTATTACAATTTGAAAATATAGGGAATAACAGCATACAATGCAGCTTCATAAATGCAGGATATCTGTTTATCTCTGTAACTGGAAGCAGAGGAGCAAACATGGCTAAAATAACATTGTAGGTTTTGGGTAGTGTTTGTTCATTGATAAAGTAAACCATCATAAGACATAAGTTTGAAGCACAGCATTGGGTTAAGTATTTTATCTTTGTCTCAATGAAAACCAAGGAGTAATACTAACTCGGTTTTTAAATACCCAAAGCTGTGGTTGCTTTTGCATACAGCCTCAGCATTAAGCTTTGGAGATGAAATACCAGCCAGGTAAAGAATAAGTAAATGCAGACATTGAATTAAGTTACTAGAAATAAATCATATTGTGAAAGCTGTAATAATATTTAGTAAGGATGTTTTCAGTTAATGACTGGTCCTGCCTCTTTTGAGATGCTCTTTAATTTTACTAAAATCACATCTTTTTGTAGAAGTTTCAGAACTGTATTTTTTAAACAAGAAAATATTTTTATTTTTTTCTTGTTTTACTTATACATGTTTCCAGAAGTCAGTATTCTGGAAGTGAATATCTATTGTTTAAAATATTCCATTATGAATTCAAGAGGTTCTGTTACAATTTTACATACAGAAATATTTGAAGAGGACAGTAGGAGAAAGAGATAATCAAAACTGTGCTTGTATTTAGTGTTGAGGCACTTCGGTTGGTTTTCTCCCTGAAAACACTAATTGTACACGTATCACAATTGTACATGTACTAATTGCACATGTATCACATGCATAGGATATCATTGTTAGAACTTAACCTGTTGATCCATTGAGTGGAGTTGAGTGAAGACATCCACCCCAGAATAAGGATACAAAAATATAACACAGATTAGGTATATAGTCTGTGGTTTTCCCAAACCAATCTATTCCTACATATGTATGAAACAGTCCTACGTATGTACGGATGAAATAGTAATTTTCTTTCTTCTCAGAGACTGCCTGCATACTTTTCTTCTCCTATACCCACATGCATGCAGACCACTATTACTAGTCAAAGGGAAAGAAAAATAGAAGCAGTCTGTTTTAGATGGAGCTCCTCACAAAATAGGATTACACACACAAGTGTGTATGTACAATTAATGCAACCAAAGAAACTTCTTTTGCTCCCTGACAGGTGAAGAGGAGGGAGGAAAATAAAGCATAAAAGTGTATGCTGTTATTGAGCTCATTGTGCCACATGGGACCCTACTTTGAGCAAGCTCTGTGCCAGATGTCGTTGTGATAAATTAAACACAGTGTGTGGTCACTCTTGTGATGACATTTTAAGGTCATGAGAGAGCTATGGAAAGGGCAAAAGTTCATCTTTAAAGAAGGTTGTTTCTTGTGATATGATGGTAAACATGCATGCTTCTCTAAGCAGATTTATTATGCAGTTATTTGTCATAATGTTTGCCTTGACTGTAAAGTCATTGGGAGTTTACACCCACCGAACACTGATTCAAATGAAGTGGTAATGTAAAGTGTTTGGCAAAAAAAAGACATGTGCTGATCACTATTCACAAACAAATTTTTTTGCAGATATGTATGTTAAAAACAGCCTTGAATCTAAGCAAAAATATAAAACTAATCTGGACATCCTATTTATTGATCAAATCTATAAAACAAATATTTGCATTATTGTAGGTATTCTGAAAAAATTCCTAAAATATTAAACCACTCATTCCCAAAAACAGATTAAAATGGCAATTTAAAAATGCTGAAGTGTTACCTTAATTTCAGGATTTACCAGCTATGGAAAAAAATCAATTTTAAGATATAATCTGATATAGCATACACTTTTTCTGTTTCAGTCTTTCATCCTGCTCTCAAAACACGGGAAAAAAGATGGAAAATAAAGTAGTTCATGTTTTTGCTAATAGCATCATCTAGCTACTTTCATGTAATTTTTCTATGTTCTTTAAAAATAAGAACAACTGCAGATTCTTTTGGATTTGTTTTTGTTTCAACGTACAAATATTTAACGGAAACATGAATCTGTCTTTGTTTCTGAGCCAGAAACCTCTTATCTATCTCGTTTGTAGCAGGCAGCATATGACAAAGATACTTCTTGGGTTTCTATCAGTTATTTTAGAAGAAAGGTACTATTTATATTCTCTTCTCACATAACCGTGAGACAAGTCAGTATTCCATTACAGACAAAACTTCTGCATCCATCAGCTGGTTTTCAGTATAACGTTTCTTTTATTTTTCTCCCATATTGGTAAAAAAGGCAATAATGTGAAATCCACCCATATTTAACAGTGCAGTTTGTGGTGTGAAAGGGAGTGGAATCCTGAAAATAATGAAAGCTGAAATAATGCCACTTAATTCTTCATTTATATTTACTAAAGCTAAGAAACCTTGGAGGAACTCAATAAAATCATGAAAAAATGTAAAATATTCTATACTTATGGAGTGGAAAAATTCCATTCTTTTCACTCCTGCTCATCGCTTGCCACACTCCCCAAACCATGAGCCACTTGGATTCTTTGTCCTTGAAGTCTCATACAGATGCAGTACGTAAATCTTATTAAAATATAGTGTGAGAAATTCTGAGGTTTTTCAGTCTCCAATAAGACTACACTTCAGGGACAGAGTCCTACAGTAAAAAAATTATTACCATTGAAATCCATTTGATACACTTCACTCTCACCTATGCTGATCATGTACTTATGTAAAATTGCATCTTCCTGTATCATAACAGTATTATGAAATACTTACTGGTTTTATTCATGTCATCTTAGCAAACTTACTCTATTTCAAGACAAAATATCTTCTTCAATCCTGATTATTACATCTATCCTTCACAGATGCCACAGGTCTCTGCAATTGCTACATCTGAAGCTACTCTGTAGCACTGGGAGAATATTATAGAGAAAAAGTTTAACTACTTAGAATTTTCTTCTTTTGCAATTCAAAATATTAAAAAAATACTTCCACAGTAATGGCAACAAAATGATAGCAAAACATACTGGTCAAATTGAAGGATTAAAAATACAGCCAGTCTGTAGAAAGCTGAAAGAACGGAATTTGTGGCTCCTTTGTTGGTTAAGAGATATTTTGCAGATGTTTATGTTACTAGAGTGTTTCAAAAGATACATGCACAGGGTTCAAAGGAGTAAAACCTGGTAAAGCCACATGCAGATTTTGCTTGCTAGATATCATGGTTCAACCCCAGCTAGCCATCAAGCCCCAAACAGCAGTTCCCTCTCTCTCCCAGAAGCAGGATCAGAAACAGAACCAGAAGAGTAAAATATAGAAAACACCTGGGTTGAATAAAAGAGAGTTTTATAGGGAAAGCAAAAGCTATGCATACAGGCAAAGAAAAATGAGGAATTCATTCAGCGCTTCTCATGAGCAGGCAGGTGTTCATTTCCAGGAGAGCAGGGCCCCATCACACACAATGGTGACTTGGGAAGACAAATGCCATCACTCCAAATGTCCCCCCTTCCTCCTTCTTCCCCCATGTTATATACTGACATTATGTCACATGGTCTGGAATATCTCTTTGGTCCATTGTGGTCACCTCTCCTGGCTGTATCTCCTCCCAACCTCCCATCCACCCCCTGTCCCCTCCCCAGAGTGGTGGTACCAAAAGCAGAAGAGGCCTTGGCTCTGTGCAAGTCATGCTCAGCAATAACAAAAACATCACTCTGTCATCAACCCTGTGTTCAGCACAAATTCAAAACACAGCCCCATACCAGCCACTGTGAAGAAAAGTAACCCTACCCCAGACAAAATCAACACACCAGATGAAGTGATGATTCTTTCAATGGGCATTTTAGGTGTAGTATCAAGAAAATAAGCTGCATTTCTTGTATTAACATCAAAATAAACATGTCACAAAGGAAAATACAGAGTTAAATCTTACCAAGTATATTTAAATTTTATCACAAAATGAAGGACAGAGGTCCCAAGCCAAGTGATACTATGATACGTGATACCATACATTTAACATTTTGTTTTACACAGACTCACTGGCAGGACTAACTAAGAATTAACACATATTAACAGAATGTTAAAGATCTTGGAAGACAAAAAAGTGTAATTACATGTTTAGGGTGATTTTTTTTCATTCTTGTTTAACATTTTTGTCTATTTTATAAACTGTTAATTTTATTTTCTTGTGAAAGCAAGATAATATTCCCATTATAAATATTATTTCACCAAAAAAACCCTGACATCAGAGTAAAAGAATTATAAAAATCTCACTCAGCTTCCCCATTACTATCTGAATTATTCTATTAAATTTTATCTGTGACATGCCTTCTGCTAGATTTTCTTCAATTAGAGAACACTTTATTCAGTTTCTACCCAGACAGATTTTTGTACTGCAAGATGTAAAGTAAAGATAAAATAAGCGGTTTTATTATGCTCTTTAATGTTATGTTATACATTCTGTTTCCTTGTGTTCATTAAAAACCAATTCAGCAGTCACCTAGGATAAAAATTCCAGTGTCTTTTAAGTAGGAGTGAGAAAACAATAAGACCTCCTTATTCTATATTGTTTGCATACCATCTCTGGTTTTGCTGGGAATTTTATGTATGGAATGGAAAAAGGCCTTCTTTAATGAGGCTAATGAACAGTCTGGAGTACAAGAAGCAGCTGAGAGAATCAGGATTGCTTAACTTGGAGGAAAGTGGGCAAAGGCAAAATCTTACTGCTCTCTTCAACTGCCTGACAAGAGGTTGTAGTGGGGTGAACCTCGGTTCTTCTCCCAAGCAACCAGCTATAGCATGAGTGAAAATGGCTTCAAATTGCATCAGGAAAGGTTTGGATTGAATATTAGTAGGATTGTTTTCATGGAAAGGGTTGTCAAGCTTTGTGACTGTGCTGGGTTAATGGCTGGATTCAATGATCTTAAAGGTGTGTTCTAAAGTAAAAGATTCTGCGGGTCTGTATGTGTTCTGGGACCTTCAAAAGCACTTTATCATTCTCTTTTATATTCTGTCCCTTCACCTACAAAAAAACTCCCACTGTAATATTGTTCTGCTACTGTTGTAGCTCTGTTCTGAAGTTATATCACTTTAAATAAAATGTTGTTAGATAATATGGGTACATTTTGAAACCCTCTAAGATATCAGATGTGACTTTATAACCTATTCAGCCAAAGATGGTTTTGTACAGACAATTTATAATTTCTTTTCATACATGTATTGCAGTAGAATGTGAAGAAAAACAGTTTCTGGGTTTTGTTGTTTTGCCTTGTTGTTGTTTGTTATTCGTTTCTGTTTTGTCTCTGGAAGCACTACAATGTGTAGGCACCAGTAAAACTCTAGCAGTAAAAGTGAGGTACCAGGTACCAAGTACAGCCAACTGTAAGTTCTAGGATTTCTCGGCATAGTCAAGAAAGTAGCCCAAACACTAGTTAGAGAAGTAAAAGAGAAAAAAGCTCACCATAAAGGTCATTGAGTCATCAGTAGACTGAGCAGTTTTTGCTAATCGATCCGCAGAAACACTTACATGCATGGCTGCCTTTAATAGCTGTTTCAGGACTAAATAGCATCTGCTTAAAATGATAGCCAACCACAGAAATGGACTGCAGTAATAACCATTGTTCTTATGTATATGAAAAAACGCCTCTCAGAAGAAAGGACCCAGAAAAATCATGTAAATAATCCTCTATAAATCTGGCACAGTCAGCTACATACAAATGCTTGGCAATATTAGTTTTCTGATTACTATTACTATTTTGTGACATATCAAGGAAGCTCTGAAGTCCCAAAGAGAAGGGGTTGGCACAGGCCATAGCCCTGATCTTTCTAACCTTCTCATTTTTCTGGTATGACTTCAATGTCTTGAACATGTGTAAGGACCAAAGGACGCTAGAATATGCAGTCAGCAATGAATGAAAAGCTTAGAATATTTGAGGAGTAAAATGCTTTGTACATATTAGTGCACTCCATTAAGCTTGACACTAGAGTTTTCAGTCAACTTTTCATTTGGGAAAGACTGAAGAGAGGAAAGTTCTGTGAAGTTTATTTGTACCTTTGTAGTCTAACTTATTACTGTGAGAAGTAGATAACATGTTTATAAATATGTATGAAAATTCATGAATTTTTAATATGGTTTCCATAGTCAAAAAAATTTGAAGGAAACCATTGAAATTCGGAGCTTGTAGGTACTTGCCATATGTTAGTCGTGATCAGATTTTGCCCAGCTTTTGGAACAGTGAGAGTTTTACATGCTGCAGATAGCATCATCCACTTGCCTGGTTTACATTGCTTGACCATTTCTCTGTGGCGAAGCTTGTCCCCATGAGATGGCACACCCTTTTCTGCTGGGAACATTTATGATATTGTCAGATAACATAAGTTGCTCTCTCAAAGTCAATTCTGACAAAGTAATGTTGTAACTACTAATACTTATTTTCAGACAGAATAAAGTGAATTCTGAATAGCTATTATTTTTATACTTGTTAATTTTATGCATTAGAGAGATTTTTTCACATTTTAAAGCAAGTATTACACATTTAAAAAGTAAATTCAACTGAGATATCTCAGAAAAAACAACAACAATCATAGCAAAACATTATTAAATATCATCAGCCTTTACCCTGTTTATTGATCTTTTTCATTCCTGGAATAATGAAATATAACCTGCAATTAGCTGACTATTATAAAATGCTTCCATCCAGTAGTTGTACCTGAAGTTATTTGCTGTTTGTCAAGGTGAATAGAATAGGCTTTGCACTTTCTTTATAATTATCTTGCACAACGCTGAGGGTTAGACTTTGCAAAGAGAAAAAAACTCTTATTTCAGTAAACTAGTAAATCCATGCTTGAAGTTTCAATTTATTTCCTATTTAACACAATGTAATGCTATTTTATTTAGTTAGTTAATTAGTTATTTTACTTACCATATCAACAATTATTCCTAAAAACAACTAATCTCACCTTTGTTTCTCCATGAAGACTTTTTAGAAATCTCTAAACAACAATACATGAGAATCTTGTATTTGATAGATTTCTCTAACATCTTGTTTATATTTCACATCTTACTTTTATGTTACATTTACATATGTAAATATACCACACTTAAGTAAGCAATATTAGGCATTACTTAAAAAAAGAGATATATATAAAGAGAGATATATATGTGTCTTTTTAAAGAAAAATACTATCTCTGCTTAGAAGATGCAATATCCGTTATGCAATGAGTTATAGGACATGCAGTGATCTCATATTTATCCTTCTGCTGAAGAATGTGTGTGCCTTAACATGTATAATCACATCAGAACTGCTTTATTTTATGATCTTTTATACTTAAAACAATTTTGAAAGCTTAAAATAAAATTTAAGTGTCCTATAGAAGCAAAGACTGAAGGGATACCTTTTTTTTTTTTTTCCTACAAGTAACTGAAAGGAGGCTATAATGAGGTGATAGTCTCTACTCCCAAATATCAAGGGATAAGATGTAAGAAAATGGCTTTAAATTACATCAGGGTATGTTTAGATTGTATAATAGAAAAGAATTTGTCACCAAAAGGGCTGGCAAGCATTGGAATAGTCTGCCCAGGGAAGTGGTTGAGTACCCATCCCTACAATTATTTAAATGACCAATAGATGAAGCAGTTTAGTGGTGGACTTGGTGGTAACTCAACCAGGTTATGGTTGAGCTCAGTGATCTTGGGATCTCAATGACCAAAGGAATCTTTGCCAGCCTAAACGACTCTATGATCCTAAGTTCATTAGCCAAAAGCAAGCTGACCCTTATAAGAATTAATTAGTAGTTTCCAGGACTGATTATGATTTTGAGATTTTTGGGATTAAGACTTCTGTATCTTCCAAAGAATACAGGTCTGATTTATTTGAAATTATTAAAAATTAATTACCCTTCATCAATTTTTATGAAAACAGATAATTCAATAAACACTTTTAAAGGTCTAGCATTTATAGCAAAATACCTGTATTTTTTAAAAAAAGGGATTGATACTCATCTTAGTTTGAGAATTCAGAAGCAAGGCAATAGAAGAAAATTCAGCAATATTGGTTATCAGTGACTAAACCTGGTTAGAGTTTTAGCAAATTTCAATGTCTTGGCCACAGGTGTCGAAGATAACTTCTCTACCCCTCATCTAAACTATATGAGAATGTAAGAATCACAGGAAAAGAAGAAAAAGAAAGCACTGATAGATACATGAAGTTCTATTGTAATGTATTTTTTCCTGTATCATATTTCATACAATATATTTTTTAACTAAGTTAGTGGTTTCCAAATCAACAGTAGTAGTGGGGAGCTCAACCTCCTATTAGTAGAAAAATTATCCATGGACCTTATTCAAACTCTTTATCTCTGCCTTTGTGTCCATCCGACTACGTCAGTAAACACATAAATGTTTTAGGACGATAATATATAATGTGTATGAAAACAATCTAAATTTCCCTTATTTTTTCTCTTCTGAAAGTACATCATCAATTTCTAAGTCTTGTATTTCCTTAGGGGTTCTTAATGAAACTTTCTTTTCTAGTCCATTAGCTGGAAGCTGTATCACAAGCAACACATACATTAAGTTGAAATGGTATTCACTGCCAAGTAGTTTCCGTATGCTTATGTAGTATCTGTAGTGAAACTTCTAAACATACTTTCACAAGGGGAGCACATTTCATTTACTCAGATACTGTGGTAGGATAACAGCAAGAAAAGACATCCAGTTGCAGAAGTAAACCTTTGATATCACCAAGCATACTGAGGCATTGAAAAAAAAACCTAAGTCATGCATCCAGAAATAGTCCGTGTGTTTCATATCTGGAAGGAGAGAAAGTAATGCTGGTCCAAAGCCCTTCTCACTGACTAATCAAGTTGGCAACTTTTACCCTTCATCTCCATCCATTCTTCTTCTGACTTGATCCCATTGCTTTGTGACCAGTGAAAAGTACTCAAAGCAAAGACTTTGGCTTCTGCAGATGTAAGGCTCTAGCATGGTGCAAAATTTCAGCACTTGTGTCTCTGCCTCTTTGGCACTGGCCTATACTGGTGTGTCCACACACATGGACTCTGCACACTTGGTCTTTTTGTATGACATCCTGAAACTTCTCTGCAGCAAGACTACGCATAGCTCTAGATAAAAATTTTGTCCAGGGAGATGGGCCCTGAGAGGATATTTTACCAACATTGGTCAATCCCTCTCAGTCCATGTCTGTCTTTTCAGATGAGAAAATCTAGTATTAACAAATGTGACTGTTTGCTGTAGCTAATGACAGCTGACAAATTCATGGATTTTGGTATTCATGTGCTCTTGCTTTGCAAAATAAATGTCACAGAAAAACACTGATCCTTTTAAAAATTAAGACTTTTTAAAGAAAGAGAAAGAACTTTTATATATAAAACATAACTTGTCTTACAAAAAATATAACCTTACTTTCAGAATAAATTTATAATGTGGCCTTTTCAAGTTTTTTTTTCTTCCTCTTCTGTTTTTATCTGGTCTTGATAGTTTGAGTTGTTTTTGTTCTTAATATGACATTAAGTTGAGTTCTCTCAGAAGGTGGCAGATATTTATGGGTAATGTCAGCCCAAAATTTTTTATGATAACTCACTCCTTATGAATTCCTCTATTTCTCAGTAGTTGGCACAGCTAATGTGGTAAAAGACCATCATGTATTTGCATGTGTAATTCATGTCACAAAGTACTTTGAAAAGTGTTTTGTCAAAAATGTAGTAAGAGTTTTTTGAAGAATTAGATTAATTCATGGAATGTGATAATATGGAATTTGGCACTGTATTGGACACAGCATTGATTGAGGGGTGATGAATACACATTTCTTAATTAATTAGTTTGCCAGAAGAGATATTCTTCAGCCTGCGATTTTATGTATTTTTTTTTCCCATTCACCTTTTTGTAATTTAATCTGCTACCCAACTACCATTAACTTGGCTGATGTGTCAGGAAATTGCATTCATACCTTTGAGACTTCTCTGCAATCTGTATGATGAGGAGAACAATTTTAAGTGTTTGCTAAAGTCTGTATGGTTTATTTTGTAACTCAAGCACTTATGCTCCATTTGCTCCAATTTCTCATCCAATGCAATGCTTATGGAATTTTCTGGAGATGGAATACTTACAATAGGAAGTACAGTAATGTTTAATAACCATAGAAATACCTAGATCATCTGCTTTCAGCTAGGATCAAGGCTGCCATGATTATTTTCTTACAAGTGTAATGATCTAAATCGAACAACAATTCACTGTTTTGGTGAAAAGACCAATTTCCAAGAGCTTTCAGGGTTAGGGCATAAAGTGTCACAGGATGGGAAGCATCTCAGATACCCTGATTAAGTCACCAACAAAATATAACAGTATGTCTTTCTCTCCAGATTAAAACACAAATCTGTGGTCCTGCAACTGATTGATGAGGTCATGTAGACACTGGTCTTGAGATCAGCATTTTGTCCTTTATAAGTCTGGTCAGCCATTGCACTTAATACCGTCATTTTAAAATTAGTCTTGAATTCTTCTAACAGGAATGCTGAAGCAGCAAAGAGGTTGTCTTTGCTCTCTGTATTTTGTCAGTTTCAAAGGTTTTGAAGCCCATGATGAGTTCTGTGGTGCCACAGATATATTACTGGATTTTTATTGTCCTTGATGTCCTTGATGTATTCAGGTAGTAAATGTCAAAGTTAATGAATGTAAAATTATGTTTCTAAAATAGGAGAAGTCATAGTAATTGTATTAGAAGGTTTTCTTAATGGCCAATAATGCTAAAAATAAGTAAAAGGTAAACTTATTAGAGAAATTCTGTTTAATCAATGTTCCATAGCTGGTAGAAATAATTATAGCATTTCTTACTTCAAGAGTTCATAAGTTGGCTTAGCTACTTATGTTGTATGCCTTATGTTCCTTATAAACCTCTATCGCAGACAGTACCCTATTCAACTCTCCTCCCATATAATTCAAGATTCCTCACAAACAGCAAAATTTTTCAAAATGTGTGACATACATTCATTTTAAGACAGAGAGGTGAAACAAAATCGAAATTTTTGAATACAAAATCGAAATGCTGCACTGGTAATTCTCTCTATCGAAATAATTTTTCAAATGTTGTGTTTCTGTAATAAATAATATTTTTTCATTTTCATTTAATATGTTTTATTTTGCCCTGACTTAAATATATCATTATTTAAAAAATGGGGGAAAATTTTATGCTCAAAAAAGAAAAGATTCATAATTCATTAAATAAGATGGAAAGGAATACATGCCATTAACTCTAATATTAGACCTAAGAACAGAATAATTTATTTAAAGGAGAATCTCTGTAGGGAAAAAACAACCAACCAACCAACCAAAAAACCCGACCCAAACCAAAATGAAACAAAACAAAAAACTAGCTATAACAGTGAGAAGTAAGTTCTACTCAATGGAAAGGAATAAGAATTGAGAAGATATATATCTTTTACTTTTCTTGAAAGTGGTCATTAGGAGTCATGATAAGAATGCTTTTGATGAAATAGCACAGGCTAATACATAACAGGGCTCCAGGGTGTATATCCTGTGTCTTTTAATTTTTTTAGCTACAAGTTTTTTAGAATTTTATCTGTATTTTTTAATTTAAAATGTTACCATTAGGAAACATTTATTTTGCTTTTCTCTCCCTGTTCGACAAGAGCTCATTTTTCTTGACTGATGTAACAACCTGTGCTATGAATGCCACCAAAGCACACACAAATATGTTTTAACTGCAACACATTGTCACATGTCACATTGTCACTGGAGCACTGTCACATGTCACATTGTCACTGTCATTCTTCGTGCCTTTGCAAAACAGGTTTAACAGAAACTAAGTAAAAGATGTATCAGTTAACTTGCAATTGGAAACATCAATGGTGACATCAATGAAAACTTGTCCTCCATTACATCAGATGAAAGATTTGGTATGTTAAAGACAAAACCCAGAACTATGTGGCTAGTGTTTGAATTTAAAAGTTATACACTGTTAAGTCAATTCATATAATATTTGGGACAGATATCAGTCATAAACTCTTGGTTAAAGTTAAAATTGAATTATTGTTTTGATTAAAAAAAATCCATGTATTTAAATGTGTAAATGACCCTGGACAGCATGAATATGGTTACACTACATCCAACTCTGACAACTCTATTTTATGGTAGCAGAAATATTTCCCTTGAAATAACTGTTTTTAGGAAGTTTTGATTGTGAATGAAAAACAAAATCCAAAAGAATCTTTAAATGCTGCCCTACTGGATTTTCAGACAAACTTGATATAATGTATGCAGAAAGATTTTTTCACTTTTTAAAAAATTCAATTCATAATCTCTCTCTGATATTTATTTTATGTTACTATTTTATCAGAATACTCTCATCCTGTGAGATAGCAGTTTTGAAATCCTCTGTGCATTCATAGCTGCAGGGTGCAATTATAGCTAAAGGCAGAAGAATAAAGCCATCTGAGATAAATTGGAAAACATTTACCTCACTTTCAAGAAGAATATGCAGGCTGATTTGGTCAATTCTTAGGTTATGTGGAATTTTATAACCAGAAATTTCAGAAAATGTAAGCTATGTATTATTATCTAAGGTTTAGATAGATTGCAGAGTGAATTTGTGAATCATGGAATCTGAAACCTTCCATGGGAGCATATGATTTTTAAAAGTACATGCTGGGAAAGAGCTCTCCAGAACAGTTTATCTGATGGAGAAATGGGGACTTGAACATGTAGCTCAAAATAGGATGCTTACTAAACTGAAGAATGTGAGAATAAAATCTCCCACTTGGATTGAAACTGAAAAAACTATGCTCAAGAGTGAACCCTAAGTATTTAAAAACAGTTGCTCTCTCTTGTAGTTATCAGCCTGTAGCGAGTGCTGATCCAGGAGGGTCGGGACAAATGGAGACGAGAGATCTCTGGAGCCCCGTCTTATGATATAGGGTTTATTGTGGGGGCCCTGCTTGGACATGCCAGCTGCAGCTCTGAGGCAGGCCCCAAGGAATGGGGCAGGAAGAGAGAGAGCAAGAGGGGTTCGAGAGAGTAGGGAAAAGGGAAGGACAAATAGAGCAAAGAGGGCAAAGATGGCAAAGATGGCAAAGAGGGCAAAGAGGGCAAAGATGTCACCATCTTCCCCGGTGCCCCTTTTCAAAGGGGCTTGAAAGTGGGTGGGGGAAAGAACTTTGGACCAATGGGATTACAGATACATCATCCTTCAGGGGAAGGTTACAAGTGCGAGATAAACTACATTTTTGAGGAATAAAGCAAAACATCTTATCGGACCCTTTGCTTTGTCTGTGGGACAGAAAAGGGAGTTACTTTCACCAGCTGCACCACTGCCCACCAGTTACTCAGCAACCAAGGTCTGTCATCTCAAAGCTCGCTTTCATCTCAATCTGGTTTGCATTGTCTTTACTTTCCACATGGGGCCTTCTTATTTCATCTTCCCCAACACTCTCTCTTACTCATTTTCTATGAAAATGTTCTCTTACTCATTTTCATTTACACTAAAACTTCCAAGAGTCTCTCTTCTAATCAACAGGAACGTATTTCAAGGTTATCAGCAAAAGTATTTGTTGGCCCGCTTGCTGATATATCACTTAATTATTTAATGCTTAAGTCTGTAATGAAGAAGGGAGAGGGTAGGACTTAAATACGGTATTTAAATGGCATGACTATGCCATTTTCATGATGCATTTCTAAATCTGTATTGTATGGTAAACATATAGAACCTGGGGAATTTGTGTTAACTAAAGAATCACATTATTGTGATTCTTTGGATAACTTACCAAATTCAGTGATTTTCATAACAGAAATTCTTAATGTCTTCTGGGTGTTGGAAAACGCCTAATACACTGGAAAACAACTAAAACTTGTAATACATATTATCCAAAATACAGATGAAAACAGCAACTTAAATTAACTGTACATCTTAGTGAAAATCTTAGTCTTTAAGATTTGAGTTAAGAAAATTCTATTCTTGAAAGTAAAGGGTAGCACTTTGTTAAAGCAAGAGAAAGCTTTTATTCATTCTTAGGTTCAGCTGAAGGATGAGCTTCAAAAATAACCCCCCAAAAGCAAGAAAATAATAAATATTAAGTTTTCACATTGCATTACATATTGCATTAGAACATATTGTGGGCTCTGTTCTAGACATTTTTCAATATGAAAAGCATGAGAAACTCTTGCCAACAAAGCATAATCCTTATAAGCATGATGCAGAACTTTAACATATCCATTAAATAAGATAACCTTTGAAAGAGTCTTTCTTGGTAGAAGATCACCTTTTGCTTGCCTTTGAGAAATGCACCATACTAATCACTCAGTTTTGCCACTGGAATTTTTTTTATTATTAATTATTTTTCCTGTTCTCTATTTAACCCAGAAGAGTTTAACTTCTTCCATTTCTAGATTGTATATATTTATCTGCAATTCCACCATAATATGATACAGAACACTGACAGTTTAAGAGGCAGCGTCATGGTCTGCTATTGATAGTACGAAGGTGATACTGGAATATGTCAGGTTATCTTGTTTAAGTGGATAGAAATATTTTCCTCAGAGCTGGAGTCTCTCAAGAGGTAAGAATAAATTAATGAAATGTAATGTCTTTGCAGATGAAAAAATCCCCAGTAGCACATGCCACATCAGTGTCTGTGTCAGCTTATTCCCAGGAATACTCCAAATGATTTTAATTGTCTTTCAAAAACTGCAAGATAATTTGCAAATACGTATTGTAAAAAAGAGGTAAGCATGTTGATTGCAGGGATGGGTAATTCTTACGTAGTCTGATTAACTGCTGTAAGGACACTTCTACATGAGAAGTCAATACTGACTAACTTGTATCCAATAAATTCATATTCTAGTTTATTGTGTAGTAGCTCCCACAGGCAGAAAAGCGGTCAGTGGTATTCATTTTTTTCTGTAGCTATGTTAGCCCAAAAATTAGATTATTTTGCCTGTGGCTTTTGTCAGGTTTACTTTGGTGTGGGACGGTGTATTTTGGGCTTTTTTGGTGGTTTTTAGTTATTTTGGGGATGGGTGGGTGTGTTCATTGTTTTATGGGGTTTTTTTCTTGTTATTGTTTCTATTTTTTTCAGTTGGTTTGGTTTGGTTTGGTTTTTTTTCATTCAAATTCATTTTGGGGTTTCTTTGCTGTTTGATGTTAGTCTTATGAGATAGTAGAAGCTGATCAAATATGTCATAACAAACCATTTGTACTACTCTCAGGGAAACTTGACACAAATTATATAAGTCTCCCTGTGGCATTAAACAGCATTTTACATGGTTGAAATACTGCAGATGGTGCCCAAGAAGGAGGGGAAAAAAAGCCTAAATAAACTGTGTAATATTACAAATTAAGAAAAATGCACGTTCACAGTGCACGGTGATGGTTACTTCTCTTATTTTTTGTCTCTTCAGAGCAACATCAACAAAACCTCTTTATCTAGAATCTTTTAAACAGTGACTTATAAAGTGACTATGCAAAAGGCAAATAAGATTATGCATCAACTTGACAGAAAAAGAAAGGGAAAGAAAACTGTAGAATATACTAAAATATATGTTCCAAATGTAATTAGGGGCTCTTTGTTATCAATATTAAGGAGCAAAAAGGAGCTTGAAGTACATAGATCACAAAGAGAAAAGTATCAAGCATTTGAAAAGCTGAGTCTTAAAGAATGAAATTTGAAGAATGACTGATATTATTCCTGGTATGTTCTTTCTGAATTCCATCATGGACTTTACTAAATATATTTTGCTTTTCTTAGTTTTACTGTGTCTATTTACTGTGTCTTTGCTGTTTTCACACATCACAGCACTGTCATGACGTATATAATTTCCCTCTGACTATACCTGCAGATTTCCCCCTTTCCCTTATCAGGCAAAATGTACCTTCAGCTCCAAGGGCGCTGATAATGCTACTCCCATTGATCAACTGCTGAGGAACTCCTATGGGAATACATTCCATATCCAGTCCAAAGAGCTCTAATTAAAAATCCCCTCCAGAACACCTGACCACCCTTGAGCCAATTGTTACAGTATGTTAACCTCCTGCATCTCCTCACCCACCAGGCTGAGCCTTATTTATGGCGTTTTTGTTTAGTGGTTTTTTAACTAAAGATATATAGTTTGCTGTGATTGGTATGACTTGAATTGTCCCCTGACTGTCCTACTTACTATTATTTTCCGAGCTATATGCTTACTGTTGTGTAACTATGCTATTTTATTGTCTCAACTTCTCTATAGATTAAGTAGTAAAAATGCCCTTCACATTCTGCTTACTTGGCTATTAATAGAGAAAGGACAAAAATGTTTTAACTACATTCATCTCATATAAAGAGCTGTCAAAAACACAGCTTTATGTTTATGAATTCTCATATCCTCACTTACGCCTACAGTTTTGCTTTCATAATGGAAAGAAGTTAAATAAATTCTGACTTTGCTGATGCTTAGGAAAGTTTTCTTTCAATTTGAAGTTAAGTTTTTTGATATTTCATGGCAACTGATTGAGCTGCTCAGGATAGTGTGATACTGATAACCATTTTCTAAAACTGTATGCAGTTTTAGTTTAAATCTAATGATAATATCTAAGCAATTACAATCTACCTGGTTGGACCTTTCAGGCTTTTTTTCCTATTTGTCCCTTTCAACTGAATTCTATTCTGTATTGTGGTGAACATTAATCTTACTCAGCACTGTCTCATCTCTACAGTGTCTGCCCCGAATACCTGCTGCATTCATGTTTTACTGTGCTTTTTGTTTAGAGTTCTTTCTGCAAACTTTCATTGATATAATATATCAATATATGATGTAGTATGGCATCATGTGGGTTAATCTAGTGTAGTATGGTGTGTCATGGTGTAGTATGGCATAGCCTGATATAAAATAATATAACATTGCAGACTCAAACATCTGAATTTTTTAAGCATTGGGTGAAAGTTATAGAATTTTTGTTTATCTTATTACTGGACTATGTTGCTTTCTGTCTAAAGGATAACAGCATTCTTCAAACAGAAGTTATTCTATTTCTTAGAAATGCAATATAGACTGATTATACTAGCATTATAAAGCTTCACCAATAATGATTATCCAAGGAAGAAAAAAATCATCCTAATATATTATAAAGCAGTTATTGTTACGCTATGCAGAGAAATTTCTGAAACAATGAAATTATTTTGGCAGGGAAACACATGGAATGATCTGGAACTTATCCATAGAAACCTGAAAATTAGCAAAACCAATGTATATATCTACAACTAATAGATGCCTTTCATGTTGCCTTTGATGTTGTTTGCTTTTGCTGTCATTACCACCCAAAATTAGGATCAGAAAGCTGGTCTGATAAGATCGTCATCACTAAGTCATGCTGCTTTCATTGATTCAGGCTTCACTGAAAGGCAGATTTCTTAGGTGGATAATGCTGGGTTCATTTCAGTGTCACATTAAACGGCACTCTGTTCCAGTGAACAGTCACCAATATTTCTCCAAAATCCTCTGGTCTGTATTTTAATTCTGGATGACATCACTCTCCAAAGTAACCTCTGCATGCTCTTACTGGCCCCTTCCTGCCAATGCTTGTAAATCATTACAAAAATGTGTTGATAACAATCCAGCTCCATAAATGCCTGCAACATTTCCTCACAAGACACTAAATAAATCTTCAAACATAAACACAGTCTTTGTGAGAGGTTTATTAATTGTTCTTCAAAAAGTCTATTTCCTTTCACGTATTGGAAATTATCTTCCTCATATAATAAGAAATTGATGCTTTTCCCCCTTCTCATATTAGCTTTGTTTTCCTGATAGGAAGTAGAACATTCAAGGGCTTTTGCTTGAGGAAGAGAAATATTGTATAATTTCTCCCTGAAGACATATTTCTGCATAATTTGTGAAGAAGACTCCTGCTTTTCTGTCTTTCCTTTGCATTTAAGGATCTTTTTAGACAGGCAAATAAATTAAAATAAATTAAAAGAATATACTGTTTGAACTGTAATCCTAGATAACTGTGAGAATACTTACTCACCATCTTTATTCTTTTTTTTTTCCCAATGTACGGAACTTTTTCAAAGAATGAGTAAACTTTTTAAAAAACCCATGATTGTCTGGACTCTATGCTTGTCAATTCACAGATATGATCTGTTTATGTTGGTTTTATTTAAGTATTTATGTCAACATAGTGCAATTTTAAAGACAGGCAGTTTAATCCTATTCGATAACTGAAATTCTTTTTAAAAATAATTTCTATAAAATTTAAAACTTTTTTAATGTATGTATTCTTAAGTGAGATAGCATAATAATGAATGCTGTAAAATAATTCAAAGGAGTAATACTTGAGGACTCATCAAAATAAATTCAGAGATCTATTTTTTCAAGTTACTATACAGCAATTGCTTTAGCCCTTATGAATTTCATATAAAAATGGAAAAAAATTAAAGAATTTTGTGTGCTTTCATAGAATATTAACTGTGAAACATAGACTATTAAATGTGAAGCAGAATTCCACATTCTTTCTCCCAAAAAATGTAAAACTATGTGTTTTTAAGATATGGTTGACAAACAAGCTTTGACAAAAAATGTAAAACTATGTGTTTTTAAGATATGGTTGACAAACAAGCTTTGAGTTTACCCTTTGAGAGTATCACATGATTCTGCATTAAACACAGTGGAGAGAGCTGAGTTTTACAGCAGTCCCAGATAAGCCTGTGGCTTTGTAAATCTTTCACATAGTTTATTATAAATGCTTAATAGCCTCTGGATAAGCCCTGACTTAACTTATTTGGCTGCACGTTTTTGTTTACCACATTTTTGTGTGTAGAGATCAGTAAGCTTTATTATTTTGTACTGCAAATAAACATTATAATCAGGTATAATCACCAGAAGCAAAAATGTTACTAATGTTTGCTTTATTGAGAAATATGTTGTAGAAATGATTTTGTTTAAAACTCTTTTTTATAATAATATTTTTTTTCCTCTTTGGTCATTTGCCTTAGTAAAAAGTATGAAACATGTTTGGGGTTTGTTTGTTTGTTTGTTTGTTTGTTTTTAATAAGCTTCAGGATTTTGTTTATTTTTACAAGATTCTCCAGAGGGATAGAATATTTTCAAATATTCTTCAAAGAAAAACTAGTGTGAAAATCTAGTGTGTCCTAAAAACAACAGATGAACATTGTTGACTGCATTCTATTGCAATAAATAATGAAATAAATAATATATTTCTCAAAATATAACTCTGTACTACAAATATCCTGTAGCAGAGGAACAAAATGTCTATTTCATGGACAAATCTTCATGTAGACTGCAAATTTGTTTAGGGTATATCATAATTACACTACTTCGTAAGTCTCTGCAAACTATTTTCTGAGAGCTTCCTTCGGAGAAGAATCAGTCTATAAATCCTTAGTACAAATCAACATTTGATCCTTTGCACTATTATTCTCCAAAAGAACAAAAATATATGGTCCAGGCCGAGCGACCAGAGTCAGCATATCCTCCCAGAAAATACAATTCTAGTGAAGTTCTGACCTGTGTAGTTGACTGAAGTATGAAAGTGGAGATTGCTTAAAGTTTTGTCAAATATTGTCTGTCTTTCTGTACAACTTGCAACTTGCTAAAGCTTGGATTTTTCATTTATTTGCTCACTCTCAGAGCTATAATTCTTGGGTTATCTGCATCTCAGAAAAATGCCATTCCAACAATTATTAGTTAGCCTTTGGTAAGAAGCATTTTATTGACTGCCTGGAAGCTGAGCGATGGCCATGGAAACTGGACATTTCTAATATGTCCTGGATCAGTTTGCAGTGTAGAAGCATCTGGTGCATCCTCATTAGCACAATAATAATTATATTTCTAACCCTTGTCCAGTACTGGAATATTAGTGTTGGTACAAGAAACTAAAAAGGACAAATTACACTTTTTCTTCTTTTTCTCCCCCCTGAAAAATGACAATATCCACTGTCATGAAAATCAGGAATGTAAAGCCTTTCATTTTTAAAAGCCCACACATTATGTTTGTAAGGTTAAAAAAGTGATGTGGAACTAAAAAAACCCCTTCTCTTTTGGACTATTTTAAATCTTTCTTATATGCATTCTGCAGTTATTTTTTAAAATATGTCAGTTTATTTAAATTAAAGATCATGATGCTGATAAGCTCATGGCATTTGGTTCATATGAAGTTTGTACTTTGATATATTTTTGGTATATTCTTTGATACACTTTTCTCTGATTTTTATTTTTCCCAAAGTGATCATGGAATGATACAAATGAATTAGATATGAATCCTGTAAATTTTGCATTTGTCTATAAAACTCTATTTTTTTAAGCTTATATTTTGTGAAAATACAGGGGGGTTTTGTCTGCAGACAGTTTTCTGAATTGTAGACAAAATATGACAGATAGTGCCAATTAACAGTGAATAAACTCCTCCTTTTTTTGACCTGTCTTAGGTGTCTGTGCAGTGCAGCATTTCCCTACATGGACTTAGAAGCTTAATAGGTGTTAACAGCAATATCTTCTGTCTGCTCTCATTTGGACTCTGTATGCATCCTCAAAAGGGCATAATGTAAACAGGTGCATTTACAGGGTGTTCCTCTTCTGGGCAGTAAAACACAACAAGCAGAACCTCTTATGACTTACAGGGGACAAACTGTGGTTTCAGTCACTAAAGTCATCTCTCAGAATGATTTTTTTTTGAGGAATTGACGAAGGCTACCTCTCAGAATTGACATCTTGTACAGTATACAAACATAAATCAAGATTAGCTTTTATCTGCCTCATATTCATGATAAAAAGCTTTACAGTTTGACCTTCACAAGACACATATGTTCTAACCAAATTCCACAATATAAAAAGTCACCTTTAAAGAAAGAAAGAGGACAAGCAGAATAACAAGAATTTGTTTAATTATGTATCCAGGGAGGCTACTCATCATGATGTTTATTCTTATAAACAAAGTGCTTTGGCAATAAAAGTTTATTTTCATATTAGTGAAAACATGGAAAATGAACTTTGAAATTAATTAACTGTTTATTTATGCATTTTTCTGTTCTAGAATTAGCCTGCAGGCTAACAAAATGTTAGCTTGCCTAAAGGATGTTCATTTAAATTAATAGTGAAAATTTTTCTGACAGCTGGTAATTTGCTTATTTACAGCTTCCATATTAAATCTTCAAATATAGTAGATACAAATTAATAACCTTCAGCTGAAGGGTCCTTGTTCCCTTTTGATTATTCCAGTTGTAGATAGATGAAACTTCATTTTGCTTTTTCTCTTTCCAATACTCATATTGTGACACCCCATTCTGTTTTCCTCTTTTCAGGTAATATCCTGATATGTTGCTATAAAGAGGAAATAATTAGTTAGAGGCCAATTGTGTACATAATTCTGAATTACTTAGTTTTGGAATGAAACTATTATATACTGGATTCTCTTTATTTTCTTCCCAAGTGTGATTGTTTTCATTGTACTTTCATTTCATACCACAGGCATAAAGTAAAAGTAGGTGATTGGGTTATTGCAAACACTTAAAAGAACACACAAACATGAAAAATGGTTCATAAGTCCTGCTACTAAGAAAACTGTAATTTTTGGACATGATTTAGGTTTCTAATTTTTAATGTAATCTTTTTTCATGTTATCCATGCTTTTTATAATTTTCTAAATTAAATTACTGCATCTATCTTACCTGGGGTATTTGTCCAAGAAATGGCCTGCCCACATGCCTCTCTTTCTTAGGGAAAACATGAAATCAGTGCTTTTGCAGTCTTCACTATCTCCTGATCATTCTGAAATGTAACTGTTCAGTTAAAACCGTACCCCTTAATAAAAATTTTCACAAGTAGCTGAAGTCATCCCATTGGCACGCACACATGGCCAGGCAAAACAAAAGATGGCAAAGTTGTACATTTGTAACGTGCACCATAAGCTGAGTAACGGGTGTAGAAGCAGTAACACTGAAGTGGTGACAGGATGTGTCAGAATTCTGAGGATTCAAGGAAGGAATTGCCACATTTGGTGACATTATCTTTTCAGTACTATTTTTATTTTTACAACTGGGATTTACACAAGATACATTAATCCATGCAAATGTCAAAACATCTACCAGGTACTTTTAATAAACCTCAGTTAAGTCTTAAATTTAACCAACTCGCTGAACACACTCTTGAATTTATTGACTGTGCTTGTGTGTAGGACAATTCATGTTTGTCTAGCAAGTAATTTTGAAAAATAATACTACTAAAATTTTTTACCACGGCAACAGAGGCACTTTATTCCAAACCCATTAAAAGTGATAAAAGATGCAGAAATTAATTTTATTGTGCTTTTTTATTAATATGATACATATTATTAGAGAAAATGTTAAATCCTCTTAAAAATTTAGTAAAATAAAAGGAATCCATAAATGGGGATTTAGTTGGTCTGGGGAAGCCAATGGAATTAGTGACACTTAGAACACAGGAGAACACAACCAAGATGAAGGGGTCAGCAAAGTATTTGGTATTTATTTTCCTACAAAATAGCTTGAGGAGATGCTGAGTTTGAAAGTTTAGATATTGAGTTTAGTAGTGAGAAAATTGACAGTAAAAACATTAAATTATTTGATAATATTTTTCCAGGTTACTTCTTAGAATTGAATTCCAACTTAAAAGTACATATTTTTTTAATTTAAAAAATACAGTTATCATAGAATAATAGAATATGTTGATTGAAAAGGACCTGAAAGATCATCCAATTCCCCCTCATAGCAGGGATCTTTCCACTAAACCAGCTTACCCAGAGCCACTTCCAGACAGGCCCTTACCATCTCCATGAAAAGGAGCTCACAACTGCTCTGGGAACCTGTTCCAGTGCCTCCCCATTCGTCACAGTAAAGAATTTCTTTCTAATATCAAATCTGAACTTCAGCTTGAGTCCAATCCCCCCTGTCTTATCAGATTAGTTACAAGACCTAATAAGAAGTCTCTCTTATGGGTCTTCTACAGCGTAACACTGAAGTGTTAAGACAAACTTTTTCCCATGCCTTCCAGTCTGCTGTACTTTGGGAGAAAACCCAAAATCATCTTGGGTTCTGCCCACATCAGCTGCATGCAAGAGTACCTACTTCAGTCTTGATCTAAACTTTCTTATTACTCACACCATTTTACATGCTCCTTTACTCCTAAAATCTATATTTATAAGGGAAAAGTTGACTACATTATTTATAAAAAGCATGTGTATAGTGGAATTATACTGTGTTTTCCCGTTTATGGGAATGCAGTACACTATATTTGTGTTTTGGTTACCTGACCTGAAACTCTATGTATATGATTTTAAGAACTCTTGGATCTTCATATGGCAAATAGAAAAGCCCATCCCCTTTTAATTTTTATTTTCTTCTTAATTAATTACACTAAAGATGAAGAGCTGTTTTACTGGAAGAGAAACATGCTTCAAAAAAAAAATCCCTGTCTCCATTTTTTATGATAGATTTCCCAAATTATTAAATATTTTCACACTGTTATGTGTTCTCCATTTCCAAAGTCTGAAAGGCAGTCGTAGTTACCTGTATTTCATCTTGAGGATTATAAATTAAGTTTTGGTGAGAACATAATATGATATGAGATATTAAGAGTAAATTAATGAGGTAATCTGATAAAAAAATAATATTCGCCTTACTCCAAAAACTGAATGGAGCATGCAGAACAGTGCAGAGGTCCGCACAAAAAAAGATATATCCAAAAACAATAGTTAATACACTTCTGCTCAAAGTAGACAATTGTTTGGGCTTTTGAAATATGCTGACTCTATGCAAAACAGCAAACTATGTTATATAAACACACAGCAAGATATATTTTGGACCTTGGAGAGCAACTGCACATAGAAATTGTAGTCTTTGGAGGTAAGTTTGTGTAGTTCATCAAAAAGGAGCTGAGTTTGCTTGGAGCACAAATGTTTCATTTTTTCATGGAATGTTTTCCACCAATTCTTTCTTAAAGATTTATTTCAAGAATTGATTTTTCTTCCAGATATACAAATATAATCTGATGTCTTATAATGATGTGAAAATCAAAATAAATATTCAAATTATTACTTCAGTGAAAGAACAAAAACAGGCAGTTTAACTAATTTCATTGCCTTTTCTTTAGATTATCTAATTTTATTTAGATTTAAATAGTTGTGTACATATTGTTTCCAATGTTATGGTCTCTACCTTAAGAATATAAGAACAAAAGATTATAAAAGATTATTCAGTGGTACTAGGGAATTATTCTTTATGCACAGTTTAGACAATTTTGTGGTAGGATTCCCTCAAAAAAAAAAAAAAAAAAAAAAAAAAAAAAAAAAAAAAAAAAAAAAAAAAAAAAATTTTATTTTTTAAATTTNGTTTGATTTCAGCATTCCAGACATAATGTGAGTTAATTTTCTAGGTCTATACAGCCATTTCAAAGTAGGTCTTCTCTGCTGGGCTCTATCTATTGTATCAATCAGGTGGAAGTGGCATGAAACTCATAGCTTTGCTTGCAGGAAGTTTTCTCTTCTTTTTTATTATCCCTATTTTTTTTCTCTGTTCATTCAAAATATTTGTTCAAAAGTTACTTTTCTCATAAAGAATTCTGTCTTTCATGTTCATATTATATTCATCTGCTGGTTTGGATTGCATTTTGCAGGAGTTTTTTGGGTTTGGGGGGGTTTGGGGGTTTACTGTTTTTTTTTGTTTGGGCTTTTTTTGTTGTTTTTTTGTTTGGGCTTTTTTTGTTGTTTTTTGTTTGGGGGTTGTTTGGTTTTGGTTTGGTTTTTTGGTTGCGGTTTTTTTGTGGTTGGGGTTTTTTGTTTGTTTGGGTTTTTTTAAAATTACTATCAGGAAAAAAGATTGGTTTTGCTGCTGACTTTTTTTTGCATACTTCTGACTACATCTGAATCAACACTGAAGGAAAAAGAAAAGAAAAAGAAATCCAAAAAAGAAATAAAACCAAGCCACCACTTCCCATTGTTAAAAATTCCTTTTGGATTTTCTTCCACATTATTTCAGGAAATGCACTTGTTGCCACAGATGCTTCCAAGAGAGTATAATTTAAACAAATGTTGGAGAATATTGGCTAACAGTGAATTCCAGATGAGAAATTGTGAACAATCATATATAATTTCTGATACAAAGTTTTTCAATCACATAAGCAGTAAGATGTAATTCAGTTCAGTTACAGTGATTTAATGGTCAAGTACACGTTGATAATCATTGCAAATAAGGATTACTTATTTTTAAAAAATTATTTGTATTACTGAAGTAAAGTAAAGCCACTTAGGTGTTCTGAGATTCTATTTTCATAGGTCCTTAAGGGAAAAAGTTTTACCTAGTAGTATCAACTAGAGAATAATTTAAGCAAATAGATATATATATTCAACACTTAGGTGCTATTTCATCAAACATTGTATTGCTGCTAAGTATTTCTTATTAAAACTCATGTTTTTCAGCATCTTCAGTGTACTGTCATTTGTGATTTCTCACTTTTTTTCAGACGGGATCTTTTCATTGCCAAGAACTTATTTGAAAGAATTTTATTTGGAAAGTAAAAGAATAAAAAATATTGTGTAATATGTCTGAATTTATTAATATTTTACTCAGGAATGATCTGATATAGTTCAGATAATGCTTATGATATACCTTTATAATGCTTTTGATAAAGATAAATTGCTTACTTTCAATTTTGTATTTGTCAGACATTGTGGGTTTTTTTAATTGTTTAAATAATAGTGTTGCAGAATTTTAGATATTTTTCTTACAGTTGAGTTTTTGGAATTACACATTCTATCACAGAATACAAGATATTATACTTAGCTATTAATTTAATTTAATCAACTTCAATCAGACTTCTCTGGCTTGCACATACAGTTGGTTAATTTTTTGCCACAATTCCATTTCTCTGTACTGATAGATCCACTGGAAAAAGAAAAAAAGCATATGGATTTAGGTTCCATTTAGTTGTTTGTTTTTTTCATTCACAAGGCACGTATTGTATACAGACTTGAACAGTAATGAAAGTAGATGTTGATCAAAGACTTCCATAGAATCTTCACATGTATGTGAACATAGGTTAGTGTTAATCCTCATGGATGCACTGCCTCATACTCTTGTCCTTACAATTTGAGAGAAACATTCAGGTAATGATGGTGCAGTTTAAACTTAAGGCTAATTTGCTTTATGGAGTGAGTTAAAGTTTAATCCTTTACTAACAGTGGGAAACCAAATAAAATGCCAAAATGTCAAAACACAAGCTGGGTGGGAATGTTTTCACTTTTAAAATCCGTATTAGCCATAAGGTGGCAGTGTGACAACTATTTTTAACTGACTTGGGAAAGAGGAGACCTGAAACACTTAGTCTACATTTCAAGGTATAAAAAAAGAAGTAATACAGCAACAGCTTTGTTATTTGTGAGATCCCTTCCCTTCCCTTCCCT
>VYXD01005475.1:20000-31739 GCA_013397195.1 Hylia prasina
GAAGAAGAAGAAGAAGAAGAAAGAAATGAAGAAATAGAGAAAGGCGGGAGAAAGAAAGAGAGAGAGGAGGGAAGGGAGGGGAGAGGAGCGGAGAGCTAGGATGGACGGAGGCCCACGGCCGGGGCCGAAGGCACTGCCCTGACGCTACCGCCCCCCTCTCCGCGCTGACGCCGACCTCCTTTCGTTTTCCTATCGAATCCTAAATTAGTTCAATTTACAACCTCTCAGTCACAGGAAACTAAATCTGGCTCCTGTCGGCCCCGAGCCAGCTGGAGGCGCGAGCTCCTCCAGCGCCGTGCCAGGCGGCGCCGCGCCCCGCCCGTGCCCGGATGGATCCCCCGGCACCGGCACAGCCAGACCCTCGGCCTGGAGCCCCGGGACACCCCCGGTCCCGGCGGCGCTGCGCCAAGGGGATTCTGGAAAACGGGATGCTGCGCCGCGTCCCCTTTACCCTGCCCTTGCCGCCTGCGCCCGCCCGTCCGTCTGTCCGGATTCCCAGCGAGGGGAACGGCTGAAGGCTGCGCCGCTCCCGCTTTTCCTCGCCTCTCCCTCCTGCTTCCCGGTGCCCAGCTGGAGCACAGCAGCAGCCTCACGCCGAACGAGCGGTGTCCCCGAGCTCTCCCGGGTGCGGCTGCCACATTCGCAGCGCGGAGAACGGGAGCGGAGACCGGGAACGCCGGACGGAGCCCGCAGCCGACGCAGCCCCGTCACCCCCCGCCAGAGCCACGGCGCTGCCAGCGGTGACAGGTCTCGCCGAGACCCCCGCCCTGGCCTGGAGCCTCGCAGAGCCTGCCAGAGCTCGGATTTTCCCTAAATCTGATCAGTCCGGCGCTTTCCCCAACTTTTCTCGGCGTCAGGGGGTGGTGCCGGCGCCGGGTCCGGTGGCTGTGCCAGGGGTCAGGGGAGCGCACAGACGGTGCCACACACTGCGCCTGATTGTCCCTGAGGGATGGGAGCGTGGGACAGCGCCTCCCGCCTTTGGGACACCACCGAGGTAGCGCTGCCTGCCCTGAGAAGCCGAGCTGGGAATGCCGAGCCGCTTCCCAGCGGGATTGGGCAACGTCACCCTCAGCGCTGGAGATACACTGAGGACAGCGCCCAAAAGTGCTGCTCCTCCCCGGCTGCCTCCTCTGCTGCCCCTGAGCCAAAACACCGCTGGGAGAACGGGAAAAGCCTCCTCTCCCTCGGCACGGTGGTCCTGGGGGCCTGTTGTCGGCCCCGGGGACCCGTCGGTGGCCCCCATCCGAGCTCATCCGCAGCGGGGGCGCGGGCGCCCGGGGCCCGCCGGCCGTGCCGTGCCGCACCGTGCCGTGCTCACTCACTTGGACAGGCTGAGCTTCCCTGCGGCCAAGTGGCTCTGCACCGTGTGCCAGCGGCCCCGTGCCGCCTTTCCCGCTCCGGGCTCGCTGTGGGCGGACACGCTGCTCCTCATTCCATCCTCGCCGAGCCGCTGCTTGTCCCCGGGCCGGCCGTCGCGGTCCCCGGACAGCCCGGCGGCGGCCGACGCCGTCAGCTTGGCCCCTGATAACAGAGAGCCACTGGGCCGGGCCGGCGGCCGGACCCCCCCAGACAGACACGAAGGGAGCCGGACGGACACACGGATGGGCGTGGAAAACGTGGGGAGCCGTCGGGGNCCTGGCCGCAGGGTGCGCGGGGGCCTCGGCAAAACATCCAAGAGAAAGGGCGGAGGAGGGAGAGGGGTCGGGAAGGTGGGGGGTTCCGCTCGCCGGCAGCCCAGCCCCGGGGGGACCCGTCCCCGCGCCGAGGGGGTGCCCCCAACGCGCAACCCCGTCCTGGAGGGAGATCCCGGCCGGCCCCGGGAATGCGGGAAGGAGGGGGTTGCTCGTCTCCATGGGACGGCCCATGGGGTGGCGGGCGGGGAGACCGGGAGCGGGAGAAGGAGGAGAAGGAGGAGGGAAAGGAGGAGGAAGAGGAGGAGGAAGGCGAGTGGGTGCTGCCCATATACTCACTACACGGAGCAAACCCGGTAAGGAGAGACTCACTTGAGGGAAAGGCGCGGATCACCGTACGGAGCGTAAGGAGAAATGTTTAGGATAAACTCCTTGGGAGGGTAGGAGCTCCATTTCTGCTGCACTGTGTTGTCATTGTTATTCCAAAAGTCTCTGTCTAGATCGCTACAGCGGCCGGGTTCCGGGGGAGAAAGAAAAGGGAAATACAAGAGAGAGAAGCTGAATTCCTGCGAGAGAGAGAAGGAAAAGCAGCCCTCCGCCCCCGGAGCGCCGGGATCCTGCGGCGAGAGACGGGGAGCCCACCCCTCGGACACCGACACACACACACACACACACGGACATGGACGGAAGGATGGACGGGTGGGAAGAGCTGTGGAGAGACAGGAGTGGGCGGCTCCACCGGCTGGGAAGGAGAGAAGGATGTGGGGGGTTAGGGAGGTGTCGGCGAGTGCGGTGCCTGCGCGGCATTCCCAAATGTGTGTCCGTGCGCCCTCGCCTGCTCAGCAGCTGAGTCCTGGAACCGCGACACTGCTGCGTGTTGGAGACCCTTCTGGAGCCCTTCCCTTGTGGATCCCTTCCCGCGGAACCGGCCTGCTGACAGCAGGGAACCTGGACCTCCTGACTCCGGGGAGCCACCGGAGCTGCGTGCCAAGGGCTGGGCAGCTCCTCGCTGGTGCTGCGCGACTGGAAAAGCCCCCAGTGCCCACCTGCAGCTCTGGGTTGATCCCAGCTGTATGGAATGTGCTGGAGTTTGGGAAAGCTGCCTGTGCCACGGCATCGGGTGGGATGCGCCTTCCCCTCCATTCCCAGCTCATCCTGGTTGGCTGGGAGCAGCCTGGCGAGGTGCCCCTGCACCCCAATAACACCCAGGCCAGCCATGGGAGGAAGTTTTCCATAGGCTTATTCCGGGCGGGAGCTTTTTCCCTCCTGGTTGTCCAGCTCCCTCCTCCCTGGAGGCCTGTGGAAGGTGCGGAGAGGCAGTGCCGGATCAGTCCAGGAGAATCCCCTCGGCTTCCAGCCTCCACTTCACTCCCTACCCAGCACCGTGGGATGCCCCAGCTCCGCTCTCCTTTCTCCATGGAATGCCCGTGGGATGCAGGGCCACTCCAGCCCTGCCGGAATCCACACTCCCAGGCCCGGAGCATCCCTGGGGACGCGCGTGCCGACGTTCCCGTGACTCCGTGATGCCCACGGCTCAGCGGGGATACACAAGGATGCTGGAGACACCCACCAGCTCTCCCAGTCTCCCGGAGCCCCTCTCCTACTGGGAGAAGGGGTGGCCACCTCTGTCCTTCCTGTCCCCCCCGCCCATCCTGGCACCTACTTGATGGTTTTCTTTTCGCTGCGGCCTCGGCTGGAATCCGGAGTTCCCACAGTCTCCAGGGAGGTCTTGTAACGCTTTCCCTGTGGAGAAGAGAGGAGAGGGGGATCAGGGGGTGGCAGAGGAGCCCTGGAATATCCCAGTGGAAGATGGGAGCCGCCACCACTTAGAGAGTTTGACCTGGATTTTGCCCTTTCCCTTATGGTCTCCAGGCTCCATCCCGCCCATTCAGGCAGCAAAATTCCCAAACGCTCCATCCCTTGGTCCTTGGGGGCTCATGCCCCAAGGACAGCATGGCCACAGCTGCCAGCATCCCGTTCCATGGCCTCGCTGGGAAGGAGTGGATAATTTTAGGCCTAATTGGGCCTGAATTAATTGAGTTCACCTTTCCCAGCGCCGGGCAAGCGCTGCCCGGATGGGATAATGAAGCTGGAGCCGGCTCCAAACTGGGGCTGGTAATCAGGGCACGCCGGCAGGTTCCGAGCCAGGGTGGGCAGGAGCCAATTAATGCCAATTATCCAGCAATTGGGGGCGAGGATGCTCCGTGCGATGCCAGGCGGGTGAGGTGGGATGGGAGCAGCTGCCGGAGCAGGGTGGGGTGGAGAACCAGCCCTTCCATCCCGCTGGTCCCGGATCTCAGGAGCCAGGCCTGCATCCAGCCTGCCCACGGAATGGGGAACTCCACGGGATTTCTCCCTTCTCCTTCTTCCCAGCCTCTTCGCATCCACATGGAGCCATCTCCTTGGCTTGCTGGGACACCTGGACCCTCAGCACAGTGTCCTCGGGCAGCAACGGGCCAATCCTGCCAGGAGCTGCAGGGGAACACCTGGACCTCCTTGGACCCCCAAGGGCTAATCCTGCCGGAAGCCACAGGGCTGTTGGACATCCTCGGATGCCCAAGGGCTAAATGCTGCTGGAAGCTGCGGGGAAACACACCTGGACTTCCTTGGATTCACACTGGCTAACCCTGCCAGGAACTGCAGGGATGTTGGATATCCTTGGATGCCCATGGGCTAAATGCTGCCAGGAGCTGTAAGGGGAGCACCTGGACCTCCTCGGATGCCCGTGGGCTAATCCCGCTGGGAGGCACGGGGGTGCCTGACCTCTCTGGATGCTCGCAGCCATCCCAGAGGGAATCATGCCCCCCGGCTGGAGCTCGTGAGGACACGGCAGCGCGCGGCCCGGAGCGGGCTCGGCCGTCATTCCCACACGGACCGGTCAGGATGCGCCTTCCCGGCCAATTTACACTTTCTTTGTTCCTCTGCCAGCTCCAGCCTCCTCCTTTCCAGTGGTTTTTTCCCTCCGCCAGCNCACCCACCCACCGCCCTCCCGCTGCCTCACCGCCATGCAGATCCCCTCTCCCATTCCCGGGGGAATGCTGCCTTCCCACGGCTCGGGGTGGGCATCTCCCTGGCGGGAGGCGCCGCTGCCGTCGCAGCACTTGACCCAGATTCGATTCCGACGGCGAAGGAAACGTGGCCGAGCACGTCCTGCTCCCGGGAGAGGAGCAGCAGCAGGAGGAGGAGGAAGGATGCGGAGCGGGAGGGAGCGCTGTCCCAAGCCCCGGGTGGGAATCGGGGAGGGAAGAAGGGACGCACAGCGGGCGGCAGGGATGGCTCACGGCGCCCGGCGCTGCCAGGGATGGGCTGGCCGCCTTCCCACGGGGCTTTTCCAGGCAAGAGCTTGCCCAGCAGGACAGGGGCCAGCTCGTTCCGGCTTGTCACCAACATATATATCCATATATTTGGAAACTTCCCTTTGTGCCGCGCAAACAGTTTCGCCCAAACATTTCATTAGCGCATCCGGAAAAGCCCAAATAAAAGCTGCAGCCGGCAGCTCCGGGGAGCTGCCTCCGCTTGGCTGCTGCCCCGGCAGCGGGAATTGCCCCCCGGTCGGCGGCGCGGGAGGCGCGCCGGGATGCCGGGAAGGCGGGAGGGAAGCCGGACACTCACCATTTTCCGCTGGCACCACTGGCAGATCCCGCAGAGGACGATGGTGACGCTAAGGCTGACGGTGATGATGGCTGAGACCAGGAGGACGTCGCGGGAGGGGGTCCCTGGGGGGAGCAGAGCACAAAGGGGGATCAGACCTAAATCCTGGGGTGTTCCCGGTGTGCGCCGGGGTACGGGGAGGGAAAACACCGGGAATGTGGTCCAACGGCCTCATTGTGCACCTATTGTGCGGCGCCCCATCACGGCGGCCACGCCCATGGCTTCTGGGCTCCCAGCGAGTGTTGTCCTGGGGGGAATCCGGCCCCCAGGGCTTCCTGGGAGCTCAGCTTGGAGCTTCAATCCCCACTGGCTCCCTGGGACCGCTGGCACGGCCGGCAGAGGCTGTGGCTGCCGCTTCGCCAGCCAAAACCACCCGGATTCGTCCCAAACGGCAGAGCGGAGCCGCTCCTCGCCAGCCGGGCTGTGGGGGTATCCCGGGGGGCCCCAAAAGTGTGGGAAGGACCCGTCAGCCTCATTCGGCGCTTCCGCTCGGGCCCATGCTCCCAGCGTGTGGAATGACCACTGTGGGATGGGAATACGGACCCGAGGTGGCTCGGGGGCGGGGTCCAGCGGGACCCCAAATGGGCTCGGCTTTGTCTCCAGGCAGGACCCCCACCACGGCATCCCTGCGGGTGCTCCACATCCTGCTGTGCCCGCTGGGATGGGATTGTCCGTGGCAGGAGCCCCAGCTGGCAGCGGGAAGGCGGCGAGGCCGGAGCAGCGCCGGGAGTGGTGCTGCAGTATAAATATTAAACAATAAATGTTAATAATTAATTCGCCCGCAGACCTTGTTATTGTAACGAAATTTCCCAGCGGCTCCGAGGCCGAGGTGAGTCAGAGTGGACCGGGAGGGGGGATCGGGGCTCTGGAATCGCCCCCGGCACATGCCGAGGCACCCACAGCTCCCACATCCCCGCTGGAATCAGATGAGGAAAGGGGATGGTGACCGTGAAGGGGAGATTTATAAAAATTCCTCGAGGAGAAGATGAGGGTGGGATGCAGTGGGGGTGGTTTTTGGGGACAGGTCCCCCCTGCAGCACCCGTGCTCTCTCCATCCAAAGGCAGCTCCTCCATCGCTCCCGGATCACGAGGAGCCTGTGTATAAAACTCACATAGCAACTGTTGCCTAGGAGGGAATTTGGGACCAGCCCTTAATTTCCAACATTTATAAACCCCGGCTGGATAAGCTGCCGGGGGAATGGGAAGCGGCGGGCACGGCCGCAGAGCCCCTCCTGGGGTGGGACCCCGGCCGGTCCAAGCGGCACCGGGGCTCGCTGGGTGGGCTGGGAATTGGGATGAGCCCCCCCTTGCCCCACACTTGGCGCTCCCTGCTCCAGCTTGGGAACACCGTGACCCCTCTGGCTCAGCCCGGAGCTCCTTCCATCTTTGCCGGGTCAAGTTCATCCTCAAATTAATCTGGAGAGAGGGAATCAAAGGAGAAAGCGAGGGAAGGGGTGGGCGCTGCGGAGGCCACCACGGCGGCGGCAGCGTCCGGAGAGGGACACCAGCGAGCGCCGGTTCCCGGGGCCAAAATCCCCGCGCCAAGGTGCCGCCACACCCCCAAACCCGGCGTCACCCCACGATCCTGATGGATTTACCGGCGGGATCCTGCCCGGGGGGGGCGCCAGGGGGTGTCCCTGTGCGCGGGGTAGGTCCGGCCCTTCCCGGTGGGATCACGCCGCGTCCCCCAGGGCAGGGGGGGAGCGACACAGGCCCCCAGGCTGCGCCGCCCTCAGCATGACTTAAATGACTCGTTTGCCAGGCAATTAGCGCTCGGGTAATTAAAGACTCGGAGCCGCTCGGAGTTCCCGGCTTGTCCGCAGCCCCGGGGCGCGGTGTGGGGGTGCCCGTGCCGGTTGGGATGAGCGGCATGGGATGCCCTGGGGCGGGGTGGATCCAGGGGCCACGCGGGGCGCAGGGACACAGCCCCGGGAGCGGGGGACAAGGTGAAAACGCGGCGCTTGTTTACGCCGCCGCCGGCCCTCCTTCCCCGCCGCTCTCCATAAATCTCCGCGGCTGCCAGCGCGGATCCAGGCGGGAGCGCGGAGACGGCCGGGTGGGACTCGAGGGTCCGCGGCCCTGGGGTCCGTCCCTGCGGCCGTGTCCCAAATCCCAGCGGTTCCTCGCTGCTCCTGCCTCATCCCAAGGGCACACTGGGGGGGAGGGCAAGAGGCGGAGACCCCACGTCCCTCCTCGGAGGGATCGAGGTCCCAATCCCGTCCCACGTGCTGGCAGAGCAGGGGATGCTGCGGAGGCTGGGAAGGGGGTGGAACATCCCTGCGGCTCTTTCATCAGGATTCAACGGCTCTTGACGGGATATAATTCCACTCTTCCAGGCCGTTATTGATGAGCGGATTACCTGCCTCCTCAGCGCCGCAGCTCTCCAGCGTGGGGTTTGTGTGGCGCTACGTGACCCAGGGAAGAGGGTCCCTGTTCCAGGGGCAGGGAGCTCTGGATGCAGGCAGAGGGTCCTCATGTCAGGGGACAGGGTCCCTGTGCCAGTGGAGACGGTTCTGGATTCAGGGGAAAAGGTCTCCATGGCAGATCCAGGACAGGCAGGGAACCCCCTGCGCCCTTCCCAGTGCCCACTTTGGAGTGGGAGATGGGGAATGTCTGGGAGGCAGGGATGCGGTCACGTGCCTATCCTCCTTTATCCGCTGCTCCTGCGGGCTCGGGATTTGCTGCCTCCGGAGCACGAGCAAGCTCCGGCCTTTGTGGACGCGAGGAAACACTTCAAACCCGACCCCGGCACAAGGAGAGGCGCGGAGATCCAAGAGGGATTAATCCTCTCCAGCGGCGCGTGAGCCGGAGATCCGGCAAGGTGTGCCCGAAGAAGGGGAATAGCTGCCGATGCCGACGGATCCAACACCCGGCTCAGCTCCGGCGTGCGCAGGAATGGTGGACGTGGGAGCCGCGGCACAGCCCATTCCAGGGACACACAGAAGTGTCCCTGGGCATCCCGGTGACCCTGGGCATCCCGGTGATCCTGCACGTCCCAGTGTCCCTGTGCATCCCGGTGGCCCTGGGCATCCCGGTGATCCTGCACGTCCCAGTGTCCCTGTGCATCCCGGTGGCCCTGGGCATCCCGGTGATCCTGCACGTCCCAGTGTCCCTGTGCATCCCGGTGGCCCTGGGCATCCCGGTGTCCCTGAGCATCCTGAAAGACCTGGGAATCCCAGTGATCCCATGCATCTTGGTGTGGCTTTGTGGTGCTGGTGGCCCTGTGCACGCTCAGCTCCAGGACACACACGGCTTGAGCCCAGCACTGTGAGACCATCTGGCTCATGGACAGCTCCACCCATTCCCCACCCCAGATTCCCTGTTTCCTTGTGCCTGTCCTGGGATTCAGACCTATTCGACAGCTCTGCCGCCACCTCCAGCCAAAGCCCGTGGCCCTGGAGCAATGCTGGGAAGGCAAAGCCCCCTGCAAGGGGATCCAGGGCTGGTTCCAGCTCTCCCAAACGACAGCCCCTGCACAGGATGGAGAGGCTGGAATCTCCACAGAGTGCCAGAGGCTTTGGAAGAGGAAAGGCTTTGGAACAAGCCTCACACCTGTGGCACCACGGCTGGAACCGACCTCTCTGCAGGCGTCCCGGTGAGGACGGCCCTGTCCAGGCTCTCGGAGCCGTATTTTTGGATCCAGACCCCGAAATTCCCAGCTTTTGTGGACACTGAGTCTCCCCAGCAGCTGCTCAGTATGACAGCCCCATCTCCTGGAGCATCCTCCCACTCACCCTGTTCCAGCGGTGAGATCCATGGATGCCAAGTACCCTGGGAGGGGGGGAAATCAAAGCTGTGGGGAGCCCTCCCAGGCCCAGCTCCTGCTGAGCTCCCTGGAACTGGTGATCAAAGCTAACATCCGCAGCTCCACATGGAGAAATGGCTCCATGTGCCAAGCCGCCAAACCGGCAGCGGAAACGCGTGCATTCCCGGGAAAAGGGCAGCGGGAGAAGATGCCAAGCGAGCAGCGCATCCCCCCCGCCCCCTTCCCCGACATTCCACCGCGCGCTGTCGTCGCCAGCTGCGGAGCCAGAGCGGGATGCGACGCTGAGCCTGGACGGGGATGGTGGTGCCGGGAGGACCTGTGGGATGGGAAGGGATGGGGCAGGAATGTGGCAGCAGAGAAGCCCGTCGTGCTGCCGGGCCACACGGCACCCAGCGAGGTGGCCACGTTGTCACGCCGGGGCTTCCCAGATGCTGCCTGCCTGGCGCCAGGCCATTAATTCCTCCTCTTCTCGTCCTCCCACTCATTTGCTCGATATTTCCCAAACCTCTTATTTTTAGGATGCAGCTGAAAAGCCGTGAATTTGCAGCTTTCGCTCCTGTGCAGGATCCCGGCCGTGGGGCGGAGCGGGGCAGGACCCCGGCGGGCACAGAGGGAGCATGGAATCCGAGCCCTTGGCACAGGGAGAGGGAGAAGGGATGGGCACAGAGCGGGACGAGGCTTTGCTGCCATCCCTGGTAACAACCCAGTGGGCATTTTGGGAATGCTGTGAGCCAGGCTGGGCGTGTCACATGGAAGAGCTGGAGGGCTGGGCCAGCTGGGTCCGGCGATGCCACCTGCCCACGTGCTCCCAGGGGATCTGTAGATGTGAGGGATCATTGGAAGCCACACGGCCGTCCTGCTGCCCGGCAGGATCCTGGGATGAGCCTCAGGGGAGAGGAGTGGTGCCACGGCTCGGCACCTCAGGCGTGCTCTGGGCGAGAACGTCTGCTCTCCATCTGTCTGTCTATCCACGCGTCCCCCTCTCCAAGACATCCATCAATCTCTCCATCCATCCATCCGTCCGTCCATCCCTCGTACACATCTGTCTCTCCATCCAGCCATCTGTCCATCCCCCGGAGCTGTCAATCCAGCTGGCTCTGCCTCCCCCACGCCGAGCTGCGAGTCCTGGGGGGCTGCGGGTGGCGGGGCCGACCAACACCGGCCCCACCACGGGGGGCCGGGGGAGGAGCTGAAACACCGTCCCAAAACACTGCACGGCTCCGGCCGGACGTTCCCAGACATCCCCCTATCCCCACCGGCTGCCATACGTGGAGGTGTCCCTCCTGCACCCCCTGCAGCCCTGATGCCCCCCGGCCCCGCTCTGCGGCCACGGCAAGCAGGAGCTGGGGACGGAGGGAGAATTTGGCAAGGGAAGGCGCTCCTTCCCTGGTGCCGGGCTATTTTTGGCTGAGGATTTCCGGAGAGCCGTGTGGTTTCTCTGCCTCGTGGTCCCCCACTGCGTCTCTCTTCCCGAGGAGCACCCAGAACCTCGGAGCCCCCTCCGCTCCCGCCGTTTGCATCCATCTCCATCCCCATTCCAACCCCTGCTCCCGAGAGGACGCCGCTCATCCCCCGGCTGGGCTGGTGCTCCACGTCATCCCTGCTCCAGAACGAGCCCTTGGCCATCGCTCCCCACCCTGGAGTCACCCCGGCCTCCCTTCCCTTGGCGCAGAATCCTCTCCTGGCGCTGGCAGCGGGCACGGAGGAGCGGGCTGGGCTCTCATCCCGAGTGGCACTGCCAGCTCTCGCGCGTCGCCACTTAGCCTCTCGCCCCAGGGCTCTCCATCATTCCCGAGCCCTTCGGGTGACAGCAGGAGAGAGGGAGGGCAGAGAGCCAGCGGCTCCCAGGGAACAGGGGCGGGCAGGCTCCTTGCCGCCCATCCCAGCTCCCTGATTCCCCCCGGGCGGTGCCCCCCAGTCACGTCAGCCGGGATCCACGTGTTGCGGCAGCAAGGCCGCCGCGGGGACAGGATTCCCGCAGGGAGTTCAAGGATGGGGGATGCTCAGGGTCGGCCACAACCCTCAGGCCCGGGGGCTGGCGGTGCTGGGAGAGGAAGAGGAGGGTTGGAGGGGAACACATGGAAAGATGGAGAATCGCAGCTCGGAGGGAGGAGGCAGAGGAGGGGATGAAGGGCTGAGGAAGGCCCCAGAGGGAGGACCGGGGACTCAGGTGTGGGAAGGCGCCCGGAGGAGGTGCGGGTGGTGGAAATCCTCCAGCAGAGCCTGATCCCGGGGCTGCGTCCTCCGGGGGCACACAGGCAGGGTCATCCGTGGGGCCGCATCCATGGCGGAGTGGGGACAGGACCCACCGCCCCCTGCAGCCAGCGGCGTCCCACAGCACCATCCGCAGGGGAAGAGCCGATCGCACCGCCTTCCCCCCTGGATACCCGGAGCCCCTCGGCGGCATCCCGCGGGCCGTGCCCCCCTCGGAGGGCCGGGAGCGGGGCTGCTGCGCCGCGCTTGTCCCTCCGCCGCCGCGCCGGCTCCGTCCCCGCCGGCGCGACCGNGTCACAGCCAGGGGGGTCCGTCTCCCTGCTCGACGCTGGGGCTCTGCCCGTCATCCCCGCGCTCCGGCGGCTCTCCGGGAGCCGTTCCCTTGCCGGATCCATCCATAATGGATATTGTAGCTGAGCCCCCGGGGGCCGGGGGGGGGCAGGGATAGTATCTGCAACTGTCTTCATTCCCCGCTCC
>VYXD01005475.1:39984-53910 GCA_013397195.1 Hylia prasina
CTCAAATCCTGTTGCCCCCCATCCTCCCACCCGCTGCTTTCCCAGCCCTTCAGCGCCAGCCTTGGATCATCTTTTTTTCATGAGCGCTGGCGGTCGATGCCTGGGAAAGGCAGAGCTGGAAAAAGCTGCCCTTGGACACTCCGGCCAGGGAAGGAAGAGTGCAGGCACTGCCCTTTCCCTGCCCATTCCAAAGTGCTCCGGCGCTGCCAACATGGGGCCGGGAGATCTCAGTGCATCTGAAACCACCGCTCTCTGTATCCTGATGCCGGATAATTTGCGGAGCACGGCTCCGTAATGAGCGGTGACCTCCATTAGCCGAGCTCTCTGGCTCCTCAGGAGTTCCCCAAGCGCCTCTCCGGGGGTTTTTTTGGAGCATGGAAAGGCCGAGTCACTCTACAATTAGGGCTAAATTGTTCCTGCATCGGATGGATGGATGGATGGATGGATGGATGGGTGGATGGATGGATGGGTGGATGGATGGATGGATGGATGGATGGATGGGTGGGTGGATGGATGGACGGATGGATGATGAGGAATTTGGATTCCCATGGCTGTGAGGGCAGGGATGAGGTCAGTGGGATCAGGGAAAAAGCAGAGAGAAATGTAGAAAACGAAGGATCTGCCTGAAAATCAGACAGAAAAGGGTTGGAGAGAGACCTTCCTGTTGCACCCATTGCCCTGACCAGCAGCTCCATGGATTTCTCCTACATCTGGGAATTTTTGTGCAGGCACCTCAGACTCACTGCCTCCCCAGACACATTTTGGGGTGAACTCTCCTTCCAAAGCTTTGGGAGAGGCCTGGATTTTCCCTCTGAAGGCAGCAGCAGGATGGGCAGAAGTAGCCCGGAGAAGAAAAATCTCCAGAAAAGATCCCACCTGGAAATAGGACCCCCAAGGTCCCAGGGGGATGCCAAGAGACAGTCATGCCCAGTCCTCATCCGGTGGGCACTGAAACCTGGCACCTGGGGGAAAATCCCACAGAACCCCATCTGCTCGGGCTGGGCAGGGAGACGGGGGTGAGTGCTGCCTGAATATCCCAAGAAACTGTCTGGTGGCACAAAGGACTCCGGGAAAACCATGAATGTCGGGAATTCATGCCAAGCCAGGGGCGGAGGAGAACAGGAAGGCGATGGCACAGGGGTGATGATCCACGGCCAGCGCTGCCACATCCGCTTGTTATCCAAACATCTCCGTCCTGCCGCAGGCGCCGGAGCAAAGTCCAGGACAGCCCTACGAGCACTGCAGCAGAGCTGGCTGGAAAAGCCTCCAGCAGCTGCCTGGGATGGATGCAGAAAGGCAGGATTGGAGGGGCAGGAGAAGCAGGGAGGGGTGAGGCTGATCCCACGCCAGCTACGGGAAGAGCCAAGGTGGGAATCCACCTGACATCCCAGCCTGGAGATAAACAGCTGCTTGTGGAGGCACTTAATGGCTGGGAGAAGGGATTTAATGGCCAAGGATTGTTGGGAACAGCTCGTGCCAAACCCCTCTAACAGCTCCCATGTAATCAGGGACAGAGATGAGCCTTAAGGTCGCTTCCAACCCTAACCATTCCGGGATTCCGGGATCTTCAGCTGTTTGGGAAGGGGGTCAGCTTTTCAGTGTGAGCACCACAGCTGAAGAACATGGAATTCTGGAATGGTTGGGGTGGAGAGGGTCTTAAATCTCATCTCATTCCAGCCCCCCGGACACCTTCCACCTGCACAAAGCCCAATCCTATCCTGGGACACTTCCAGGGATGGTGCAGCCACAGCTTCTCTGGACAACCTGTGCCAGAGCAACAGAAACTTCATCCCATCCTCTCTGCCAGGAAGATGGGACGCAGCCAGTCCCAGGAATCCCAATCCTGTCTTGATGCCTCCTCAACACCATCACCAGAGCTTCCGGCACACCATTTAGTGGGATTGGGAGGATTTGTGTCCTGCAGTGGGAAAGGGGACACTGGAACAGGCTCCTTGGGAGACAGGCCGATTCCGCTCCGTGCTGAGTCCCCAGTGCTCAGCCCCGATCCAAGCACAGCAGCCATCCCAGGAATGCTGTGTGTTGGGCAGGGAGAGCGCCAGCTCTGGCTCCGGCTCCGGCTCCATGCCGGCTGCTGACAGATGTTGGGACCATCAGCTCCCCGCACGCTCCCAGCCGCCCGCGGCTCCGGAGCCGCGCTCCGCTGCTGGTCCCCTCCCTTCCCGCGCTCCCCGAGGCCGGGAGCAGATGTCCGGCACCGGCCACCTCCGGCACGCTCCACAAATTCCCGGCTCCTGGCACGGAGAGCGCCAGATGGGCTTCCCGATGCTCCAGTGCAGTGCAGGAAAGCAATTCCTGCCGCGGCAGGGAGCACTGGGATGATGAACCCGCTCTCCTGCCCCTGCCCCTTATTCCCACAGAGGTATGGAGCCGTTCCACGGTGCAGCAGGCAATCCGAATTCCCAAAAAGGATTTGGAAGGCGGCAGGATCCCGCCAGCGCTGTCGAGCACCTGCTGCCTTCCCTGGATGTGTGATCCTTGCGGGTATTTTGGGAATGGGCCGTTTCATTGCCTGGATGAGGACTTGCAGTGCTCCAGCGGCGCCCGTCACTCTTCCCGATTCCTCTCCAAGGGCTAGGAAGGAGAGGGAGGTCTTGGCATTCCAGAGGCTCCAGAGACATCCCTGTGGCTGAGGTGTGTCTGTGAGGTGCAATTGGGACTTTATTGGGAAGCGGAGACAAGAGCTGGAGGAGGGCATTGGGAGGGATTAGATTAGTGGGAGAATTTGNGGTTTCCCCATCCACTGCTGATGTTTTGGGGTTCCAAATGTGGATGAGCTCCCACCCCCTCGTGTCCAGCAGGAACACACCCAGGGCAGGTTATTCCAATTGGGAAGTGCAGAGGGAAGCACTGATGCTGAGCTCAGCCCTGCTGGGCTCCAGGGAGTCTTCCCATCCCAGGGGGCTGCGGGAAGGAGGCAGGAGGATGACACATCCCACAGTGCCAGCCTGACTTTCCTCCAGGAACAGGAAGGACTCCTCTTCCTCTTCCTTCCAACCTCATCCTGAGTGTCCCACCCCTTCTGGGCCCCATCCTGCTCTGGGGAACTCCTCCCTGCGTGATTCATCCCACCGGGATCCCCCTCCTTAGCCGAGTGTCATCGGCTGACGCAAATCCTCCCACCCCAATCCCAGGTGCCAGATTTAGAACGGCTCCACCGGCGGTGCCAGGGAGGATCCAACACCCCGGCTGCCAGCCGGAATGGGATGGGGATCCATCCTGGAGGAGCTGGAAGTGCAAATCCCATGGAGGGGTGTGATGGCTGGAGCTGGACAGAAGTGGGAATGCAGACACCCATCTTGGAGATGCTCCCACTTCCCTCATGCCAAGGCTCTCAACAGGGATGGGATGGGANTTTCCCGCAGGGGATTCTTTGTTCACGGAGGCACTCCAGGCTCAGATGGGATGAGCTGGGATAGTGCCAGCACTTATTTGGGTTCTGCTGGGTCTTGCCCTCGTTAGTGGCCTCTGCCCACACTTGGAGGGAATCTTTCCCAGGGGAGTGGGAGAGGGATGGGATGGGATGGGATATGGGGTGGGATGGGAAGGGAAAGAAAGGGAAAGAATAAGATGGGATGAGAAGGAGTGGGATAGAACGGGATGGGCCACTATCCCAGCACACAGGAGCCATCCATGTGGAAGCCCCAGGGCAGCAGCACGAGGCAGGAGCTGGAGCAGCTTCTGGAGAGCTCCGGTAAAATCCCATTCTGAATTCAGCCCTTCCGGAGTGGTTTGGCACAGGGACAGATGTCGGTCCCAGGTGGGAGAAGGGAGCTGGGGAATGGAGTCCCTGGAATGCAGCCCTGGGAATGGGTGGGAAAGGCCAAGGGGAACCAATGGCACCAGGAGCACTGGGATGTGCTGGGATGAGAGCATCAGGAACTTTGGGATGCACTGGGAGAGACAGGACTATTGGGACACACTGGAAACATCAGGATCTCTGGGAAGAGCACCAGGATGCACCGGGAGTACTGTGAGCACTGGGAATGGTGGGAACACTGGAATGCACCAGGAACACGGAGAACCCTGGGAACAGAGGGATTTACCGGGAGCACTGGGATGCACTGGGAGCATGAGGATCCATGCGAGGGATACTCCAGGAGCACTGGGAGCTCTTGGAACAGAAGAAACACTGGAATGCACTGGGAGCATTGGGATGCATTGGAACTGGGTCTGTTGGAAGCACAGGGATGATCCCGGAACACCGGGAACCCTGAGAACAGATGGGATGACCGGGCGTTCTGGAAGCACCAGGATCCCTGGGGGTACAGGGATGCTCCCGGAGCACTGGGATGTCTGGGAACAGAGGGAGCGCTGGGATGCAGCGGGATGGAGCGGGACGCGCCGGGAGCCCCGGGATGCGGCGGTGCGGTCTAAAAGCTCCTCCTCGTGGCTCCCGGGGAGAACTACCGGGAGAGGCCCGGGATACGCGGGAGAGCCCCGGGGCACGGGCCGGGCCGAGGCGCCGGGACACGGAGCGTCCCAGCATCCCGGGAAACAAGGGGCGACGGGAATTCCGGGATGGAAGGAATCTCCCTGTCCCCGCAAGCAGCTGGGATGGGATGGGGCCGCATCCCGGCTCACCTGCCGTGGGAACAGCACCAGCGGGGACCACTCTCTGCACAGAGCCACCAACCATCCCGGAAAAACCCGGAGCGCCACCGGGATGGGGGGATTCTGGGAAGGCTTGATGTTAATGCATGGAATGTGATTTCAGGCCACGGTCCTGGCTGATCCAAGTGCGGGAGAGAGGCGGGAGTGGAAAATCACTTCTGCTGTGAGCAGCAATTCCTTTATTTTTCCTTTTGCTGGCAAAGGTATTGCAAATGAGAGGGAGAGAGGAGGAATGGGAACATCCAGGACCCTCAGGGCAGCTGCAGCTGCGCTTCCAGAGAGCTTTTCCGTGGGATGGCCAAACGGATTGCAGCGTGTCCCCATCCCAGCAGCTTGCTGCTCCTCCATGGGAGGTGTCCCTAAAGCAGTGGGAGTATCCAGGAATCCCTCTTAGCGAGCAGGGCCTGGCAGTGCCACGGGGATGTCTGGAAAGGAGGGAGCAGGTGCGGGATCGGGGCTGTTTTGGGAGCCAGGGCGAGGTTGTGCTTCCCTCATCACCTTTCTCACCCAATCCAAGAGGGATGTGCCACCACTGGGATCACTCCCAGCTCTGTTATTCGGGAAAAGGTCCCTCCCTGTTCCATGCTGTGCCCTCCAGCAGACCTCCACAAGGAAAAATCAATACCTGACTTCCAAAAAAAGCAGCTGCCGGTGGCTTTTTATAGCAACCTTGTCCCATTTGCATCCTCCCTCAGCCCAGGCCCAGGGAGCCCGACCTCTGGCTAAATTAGCTGTGAATTCCCAAGGGAAACAGCCTTGGAAAAGCAGGAAAGGAGCTTGGTTGTGCTGGAATATTCTACTGCAGCCACCCCATCCATTGTTCCTTGCTGGCCCTGGTTTCCACAGGGAGGAAACTCCCTGATGGGATTGTCCTGCTCCTGCAGCACGGCTGGGCAGTGGGATGGGGCTGCCAGCAGTCCCAGCCTCTCTTTCCCTGGGGATTGCTTCCCAGAGGGAAAAAGGGATGTGGGACGGAGGAGAATCTGGGGCTGCCCCAGACAGGGAGCTCGTGCAGGGAGCGGGGAGAGGGACGGCTGGAAAAGCCCTGGGATGAGGAGATGCTGACCCTCTTCCCCTGCAGAAATCCCACTCGTGTTCCAGGGATTATGGAGGTGCCGAGGCAGACGAGCAGAGCGCAGGGAATATTTAGGTCACAGTAAATGAGCTCCCTCATTAGAGCCTCTGGAGCTGCACCTACGCGGGGCTGGGGCGCAGAAACCGGGAAGGGGATCTGGACACCCCCGAGTGGGAGGGGAAGATGGATGGGCCCATTATCCCGAGGAAACTGAGGAGGTGGAAGGCATGGCATTGCCAGCTTTGGGTGGACAGGCCAGAAGCAGTGGGAGGCTCCCAAAACACTTTTAATTCCTGAGATTTTGGTGTTCTGCCCTGGGTAAAAGCTTTTCCTGTTTTCCCTCCCTGCTCATGCCAGGTGCTGCCCATCAGCCTCACAGCTGGAGCAGAGGAGTGATGGGATAAAAGAGGAATTAAGGGGGGAGGGGCTGCTGCCCCTTTGGAAGGCGTGGTGGGTTCCTTGCTGTGCCGGTGGGATGGATGCAGGCTGGTGCTCTGGAGCTGCTGAAGGGCTTTGGGAAAAGGTGAGTTCCAACCTGGGAGCACGGTGGAGCCCTGGGGATGGACCAGGATTTTTCCTCCATTTTCTTCCCACGTAAATTTTTCCCTGGCATGGCCAGCAGGTTCAGGGAGGGGATTTTTTTTCCCCCCTTATCCTGCTCTGGTGAGATCCCAGCTGGAGTGCTGTGTCCAGCTCTGGGTGGCTATAAGAAAGATGTGGAGCTGCTGGAGTGAGGCCAGAGGAGATGCCAGAGGGATGGACACAGGCTGGGAGAGCTGGGGGTGTCCAGCCTGGAGAAGGGAAGGCTCAAGGGAGGCCATAGAACCCCTTCCAGTGCCTAAAGTGTCTCCAAGAGCTGGAGAGGGACTTTGGAGTGACAGGACAAGGGGGAATGTCTTCCATGGCCAGAGCAGCTGTATAGGTTGGATATCAGGAAGAAATTCTACCCTGTAAGGGGAGTGAGGCACAGGAATGGATTTCCCAGAGGAGCTGTGGCTGCTCCATCCCTGGAAGTGCCCAAGGCCAGGCTGGACAAGGCTTGGAGCAAGCTGGGATAGTGGAAGTTGTCCCTGCCCATGGCAGAGGGTGGTACTGGATGGGCTCTAAGGTCCCTCCCGACCCAAACCACTCCATGATTCCCTGACTCTGGGTATCCCAGTTGGCCTCTGTCAAGGAGAAGAACCCAGCTGGCAGATTCAGGGATGCTCCCCCATAGCTGGGAGGTGTGTCAGGAATTGCTGCCTGATCCGGAGTGCAACCGGCAGCAAGAGCACTCCTGAGGATGAGTCAGTGTCCCTGAAAACCAGGCTGGTGATCCAGCAGAAAACATTTCAAGGAGAGACTCCTGTAAAGCTCCTCTCTGTGCCGGTGGCACGATTCCCTGGAGCTGCCTGCTCCAGCCCAGCCTCCCCCTGATCCATGACTGCTCCAGGGGGCTCCAAGGTGTGTCCTCACCATGTCCAGCAGCGGAGAGAGCTGGAGCTCTCCCAGCTTCTCCTGTCACCTCGTGCCTATTCCATGTCCCAAGCTGGTGGCCCTTCTGCTGGAAGGATCCTGGAATGGCTTGGGGGGGAAGGGGCTCTAAAGATCATCTCCTTCCACCCCCTGCCATGGGCAGGGACAACTTCCACTAACCCAGCTGGCTCCAAGCCCCATCCAGCCTGGCCTTGGACACTTCCAGGGATCCAGGGGCAGCCACAGCTTCTCTGGGCACCCTATGCCAGGGCCTGCCCACCCTCACAGGGAGGGATTTCTTCCCAATATCCCATCCAAATCCCCTTTTTTTTTTTTTTTTTTGTTTAAAATAATTTCTGCTTGACCTTCCACTGCTCCATGCCTTGGGAATGCCTGTAGTAGGGATGTGCTGGGACGAGTGGGAAGCAGCGCCGGGCAGTGACTGCTGGTAATTGGTGTCACCGTGAGCAGCTGATGCTGCTGATTTTGGGATGAGTAATTCCAGCAGCTTAATTTGGGAAATCAGGCTCTTTGTGTCTTGCCAGGCTCATTTGCAGGACAGCCCTGGCGCAGCTGGAGTCACTGTGCCGGCAGCCGGACATCTGGAATGCCGGCGTGTCCCTGGCTCTGTGCCTGCTGGGGAGGGGGGGACACGGCACAAATCCTTGGCCCTCGTCCCCCAAAAAGAGGGATTTGCTGCCTGAGGCAAAGGGGATCCCTCACCAACACCTAGCAGGAGGGACAGAGGGCATGAAATTCCTTGTGGATGCAGAGGAAAGCAAAGGGTTTAAAAGGTTTGGAAGGGCATCCTTGGGTTTTTTAGGGTCCGTGTTTAGTTATGTCCATGTCTGTGGGATCAGGCTCCCCTGGAATACTTCCTTGGAGTTTTCAGGCAGTTTTGTTCCTGGGAGACATTTGGTTTCAGTGTCCCAGGATGAGGGACTTCAGCTTTGTGTCCTACTTGGAAATGGCCTGGGTGACACAAATCCATCTGGCTTTGCTCCCATAGATGCCACCGGTCAGGTGGGCATGGGACAAGGATGTGTCCATGGGGTTTGTTCCCTTGGCTCCAGGGCTGCGGGAGAGCTGGAATCCTCCTCACCCAGAGGTAGATGCTCCTCTCCAACCTCCACCACCCAATCCCTGGGCATTCCCACTCCATGGGAATTGAACTGCAGCTGCCAGCAAAGAGGAGAGGGGGTGACCCCTGGGAAAACTCCCTGTTGCTCTGAGGGACTGGGACAATCACTGCTTGGTGACATCTCCAAATACTGGGATCATCAGGAGGGACAAACTGGAGAGTGCCCAGCCTTGGGACAGCCCATCCATGCAGCTGTATTCCATATCTTCCTGGCTTTTCCAGGCATCTGTTTGTTTGTGTGGGTTTATCTCAACAGTGGCAGCTTGGCAAGGAATCTGGGAGCTGCTGCTCCAAGTAGCTTTTTGGAATGTGGCTCCAAGAGGGAGCTGCCCACACAGCCAGTGGAATGGGATGGAAGAGCAACTTCCAGCTGGCACTGGCACTTCTCTTTTTCTTCCCTTTCTGGGAATCTCTGGTGGCCCAAAAGAAATCCAGAGGGTCATGGCGGCGTGTCCAGTGTCCTTCCATCCTCCTGCAAAGCATCAGCTGCCTTGTAATGTTTTCCAGAGGAGCTCCATCCCTGGAAGTGCTCCAGGCCAGGTTGAACAGGGCTTGGAGCAGCCTGGTGTAGCAGAAGGTGAGCCTGCCCATGGCAGGGAGCTGGAATTTAGTCATCTTTAAGGTCCCTTCCAGCCCTAACTGTTCTGTGATCCTAGGATTCTGTAGTACCCAGGGATTTCCATGTTTTCCATAGCGCTGGCTGCTCCTGGCAGGGCTGTGAAGATGCTCTGTGGCTGGAGCTGTTTGGTGCCGAGGCGGCCGGAGCAAATTCCTCCTCCTCCTCCTCCTCTTGGCAGCAGGAGCAGAGTGGTCCTGGGGAGTGGATGATCCTGTCCTTGCGGCTCAGCACTTCCCCCAGTTTGTGTGGGATGTGGGATTGCTGGGAATGAGTGCACGGTGAAGGTTCTCTGTGGGCTCTTGGTCATTGAATTTTGGGATCCGCAGCTCCTCGTGGACTTTTTGAGGTGATTTCAATAAAAGAGGTGCCCGTGAATAGTTGGGATGGGGGAGATGAAATTGTTGCTTCCAGAGTTCTCCCTTCAGAGAATCCCATAATAGTTTGGATTGGAAGGGCAGGGACATATTCTACTAGTCCAGGTTGTTCCAAACTCCAGCCAACCTGGCCTTGGACACTTCCAGGGATGGGGCAGCCACAGCTCCTCTGGGAAATCCATTTCAGAGCCTCACTTCCCTTACAGAGAAGAATTTCTCCCCGCTATCCCATCCACCTGTGCCCTCTGGCAGTGGGAAGCCATTCCTGTTGTCCTGTCACTCCATCCTTTCTCCAGAGTCCCCCTCCAGCTCTCTTGGAGACCTTTAAGGCGTTTCCTTCCCAAGTCCCTCTGTTTTATGCCCAGAGATGTGGCAGTGCCTGGGGCCAGCCCGAGGTGGGCAGAGGTTCCCCAACATCCCCCCTGCTCTTCCTGCTGGATCCCTCAAATCCCAGCCCGGAGCCTCACAGTGCTGTGTGCTTCAGCTCCAGAGCTCCGCCACCTTCGCTGCCAAGGGATTCTTTCCCCTCTTTTCTTCCCGGTCCTGCTTTCAGAGCCTTGTTTGTGGCCGTCAGGATTTGACAGGCTCTTGGCACGTCTCCCGCCCCCGTGGCAGCACCGATTCCTGCCCTCTCCTTTTCCCTTGCCCGGCCCTTCCCACGGTTGGAGACCTGTTGGGAGGGCTGCATTTGCCAGAAAAATCAACTCCCAGCCTTTTTTTAGAGCCAGAAAAGCCCTGGCACACGGATGGCAGCAGCAGAAGCCAAGAGGCTCAGATGGTTTTAAATGTCAGGGAGAGGTGTAAACGGATCTGGGAGACAGCATGTCCAGGAGCCATGAGATTTCACAGACAGCAGCTCCAGAGCCAGCATCCTGCGGTTTTCCCTCTCTGGGAGCCGTCCCGGGGCCCGCTGGGATTTGCCCGCGGGATGGTGCCGGTGGCCTCTGGAGGAGGGGAGGGCGAAGGGCTGGCGGGGGCAGCGCTGGTGATGAGCAGAAGCGCAGATGCGCCTTGGCTCCCGCTGCCTCCGTGACCTTTTCCGCTCCGACGCGATCCGTCCTGACACTCGGAGCCGGGGGGAGGGAAGGGGGAAGTGGTCATCTGGGCTTGGCCGCTGTGTGCTTCCCTGCTCGGCCCTGCCGCTTCCCCAAAAAAAGAGTTTGGAGTCTCCGAGAGTCAGCAAGTTCCCGGTGCCAGCCATCTGTCCCATTTCCCTTAGCAACCATCCGTCCTTTTCTCCTTCATTAAGTGTCTGAGGCGGATCCCGCCTGGCAGACCCTCCCTCGCTTCCCTTTTTGCCTCTCCGAATCCATTCCCATCTCCTGTCACTGTGGCACAGAGTCCTGACATCAGAGCACGCTCCTCTCCCAGGAATTCTTGGACAAAGCTTGGACAGGGGCTGTTTGCTCACGTTCCTGCCCGCTGCTTTTTTTTTTTACTTTCCAGCCTGATCTTTCCCAGTTCCTCTCCTTCGGGAATTGTTCAGGCTGGAAAAGACCTCCAAGACTGAGTTCAGCCACCCAGCTCTGCCATGGCCACCATTAATTCATGTCCCCAAATGCCACATCCACTCAGCTTTTAAATCCCTCCAGGAAAGGGGACTCCATCACTGCCCTGGGCAGCCTGATCCAACCCTTCCGTGAAGGAATTTTCCCTAATATCCAAAAAGAAAACCCCCTGAGGCAACTTGAGGCTTGTCCCTTGTTCCCTGGGAGCAGAGCCTGACTCCCACCCTTCCCATCAGGTAATCATGGAGAGGGAGAAGGTGCCCCCTGAGCCTCCTCTTCTCTGGGTTAAGACAGAATTCCCTGCTGTATTTTATGGACTTGTACAGAAGGGAGCTGGGAACTTCTCCTTAGGATAATTGTTCCCGGTTATTGGTCTCCAACCTCTGCTTTGCTCTGATGTCCCTCTCCTGTCTGCCTGCTGGGCTGTGATCCCAAGGCTTCTGCCAGGACTTTGTGGAGGAGCTGTGCTGCAGTTTAGGATTTGGGATCTCCGCGGGCAGCAGTGTCTCCCGGTGAGAGCTCAGCTTCCCCCTCTGGCAGTTCAGAGCTGGGATGAAGCCAAGTGGGTTAGACAAGGCTTTGAGGTCCGGGAGAAGTGGGGAATGGCTCTGCAGCCTGGTGTGAGGAGCGGGAAAGGAGCCAGGAGCAGAGCCAGGAAGGAATCTTTAATGGGAAACCTCCCGGTTCAGTCCAACTGCCTCCAGAAGCAAGAGCAGGATCCTCAGGAAGCAGAGGAGGGAGGGAGGGATTTGACCTAATGAAATTATCCAAGTGCCTTGGCTCCAGCTGCTGCTCTCCAGTCGCATCCGACTGATGTCCAGAGACGTGGCCTGCGGGGAGGGATCGAATCCTCCGCGGAGCATCCGCGTCCTCCGTGCCCTGCCCGCATCCAACAGCAGCATTCCAGGCTTCCTAGAGAGCCTGCGAGGCTGCAGGTGCTGCTTGGTGAGGGAGAGCTCTCCGGCACTGCTTGCCTGGAGCACTGACAGGAACAACACAGCTGATCCGTAAATTTCCCTGTCCTGTCGCAGCCATTCCCATCACAGGAGGTGAGCAGGCTCCTGGAAATCAGGAAGCAGCTCATCCTCCGGGTAAATTCCTGTGGTTTGGTGTCTCTGCCGGGGAAGTTGTGCTCATGCCACGGAGCCCTGGGAAAAGGCCAGCGCTCCTGCTTGTGGGGGTGAAGGCATCCCACATCCTAAAGCTCCTGCAAAAATCCTGATTCATTCCTGGGCTGGAGCTCTCCTCCCGAGGGAGGATGGAGCCAAGGGCATTCAAAAGGTGGGCGGGGAGGAGGAATAACACGGAGGAATTTTGGCGGGGGTGAAGCAGATAAGGAAAGTGACACGCTGTTAATTGCACCTGGATTAGGCAGGGCCGGGATGGAGCCGGGAATTCCAGCGGCTGCCACAACCCTGTGACTCGGGGGAGCTCGGGGGTTGGCATTTTCCTCCCCTCGAAGCCTGTAGGTTTCGTATCCACACTTTTTTTTTGTTGTTTTGTTTTTAATTCCCCGCAGGACCACGAGGCTTTTACAACCTGAGGTGAAAAAGCTTTGGAAAGGCGGGTTTGAGCGAGGGGGAGCATGGAGGATGCTGGCAAATATCCCGGCAGCCTGGAGCACTGCTTTACCCTCTCATTTTTCCCAGAGGAAAAGCCACCTGGAGCTGCCAGGCAGGAAGATGCCCTGAGCTTTTCTGAGCAGCGGTGAGAAACCCCAGTGAACTGTTATTTAATGGTCCTTTTCCATGGCAATGGCTCCTTCCCGGGGAGAAATTTCTGGGCTGAGGAGTCACAGCTTGGATAATGCCTGGATAATGTCCTTGGGAGGGGGAAGTGGTGGCGGGATTGATAGCAAGTCTCCGAGGCTTGGCTTCCAGAGTTAGATCTCGTACCAATTTAGCAAAGCAGCTGGAAAGAGGAGTTTGTGCTCGGAATTGTGAGCAGCGAGGGCTGTGCCGAATCCCAGGATGCAACCTGGGGGAGAAAATCCTTTCCAGGCTTTTTCTGTGGAGTCAAACCCATCCGACGTGTGCACGGGTGTGTTTACTACGTGCCAAGAGTGAGCCCACGGCGTGGGAACCCCTAGGAAAAGGGAGGGATCCCGCGAGGAAAAAGCGGCTTTGAGGCTGGGAAGGGGGTTCCTAAGGAAAGGACGGGTCACCAGCCTGTGCAGGTGGGAATGGGAAGAGCTGTGCCCTAGGGAAGGAGATGGGAATGTGCCAGCCTTGCTCTGCCCTTCTTACCTGCAGTGGGACCTGGTGCTGCCCACACCTTCCTTGGCAATTTGTGGAAGAAAGTTTTCCGTGTGAGGGTGGTGAGGCACTGGAATGGATTTCCTAGACGAGCTCTGGCTGCCCCATCCCTGGAAGTGTTCAAGGCTAGGTTGGATGCGCCTTGGAGCCACCTGGGATAGTGGGAGGTGGAATGGGATGATCTTTGGGCCCTTTTTGGCCCAAACCAAATTCCAGAATTTCATGCCTGATCCCTTCAGGTGCCTGACAGAGCTTTCCCAATTCCTGCCTTTGGCTGGCATTCCAGCCTCCAGTGTGCCAGCCCGAGCCTGAATTTGGGCTTCCAGCTTATCCTTGGATCAGCTCTCCCTAGGTTTGGCTCTGGTTGGGATGTCTCCCCTCTGAATTAACTGGTTTTTTTAGGGATTCAGGCTCAGGGGTGGGACAGCGGCCTAGGCCCCCCCAAATACCTTCCCTGTGCTGGAGAAACCACGGAACGCCGAGGCAGCTGGAGGGGGACATTTTTCCGAACACCTGGAGTGCAGGAGAAGCATTAGGGAATGATTTTTAGTTAAGGTTTGAGCGATGCTGTCTCTCTGCAGGGCTGCAGCAGCTGCTCCTGCTGGGGGGACGCTGCCAGCTGCTCATCCCTGCCCTTGGGAGCTTCCTAGGGGCTGGGAATGACACGGAGGGTCGAGCCAGGAGGCGCTGGCTTGGGGGGCATCTGGGAAGAGCAGGTTTCTGGGGAGATCTGCTGGGATAATGAATGAAGGGTTTGAGGAGCAGGAGCAGTCTGGAGGCTCTGGATTAGCAGCGCTTTGGTAGGAGGTGATGGAAGCTGATGGCTCCGGAGAGTCGCGGGCGGGAATCACGCTGGGGTGGGAGGGA
>VYXD01005475.1:53995-93622 GCA_013397195.1 Hylia prasina
GGAAGGCAATGGGATGGAAGCAAACACAGGTACTTCCTGCTTGGTGACATGGGAAGTGGGGAACAGGGATGGCTGTTGCTGTAGTTTTTAAAAGCGCTTCCCAAATTCTGGTTGGCAAGCCGTGTGGTTTGGTGGGAATTTCGTGTGGAATTACGGTTGGCTGCGCAGAGGGAGCAGCCTCAGCTCATGCCAGGGAAGGTTTAGATTGGGCATGGAGGGAAACTCCTTCATGGAAAGGGTTGTCAGGCATTGGAACGGGCTCCAGGGCTGGAGTCCCCATCCCTGCAGGGATTTAAAACCTGTGTGGATGTGGCACTTGGGACAGGGGTGAGCGGTGGCCTTGGAACTGTCGGACTCCGTGATCTCACAGGCCTTTTTCAACCTCCATTTTTCAATGACTGATACTCCCCAGAGAATGAGGGAATGGAGGAACGTCCCCAGGAATTCCCTGGAGGGAATGCCTGGATAATGCTGCTGTCCACCTTTCCCTGGCGAGAATGACACGAACACCTTCCCAAGACACTAGTTGCTGTCACGCCGTGGAATTCAGCCAGCTGGAACAGCCTGCGCCTGCTCCAGGGGCGATGGAGCCCAGCCCTGATGTTTGCAGAGATTGAGGAGAGAGGAGGTGGTTTGGATAACCTGGATGCCGGAATCCCCGCACCGGGGAGACTGCTCACACTATTTCCCTATGATTTATTGTAATCTTAATGGAGCAGCTGAGGGAAATTGGCAGGGTTGGGCTGGAGGAGGAGAGGGGCTCGTTACCCTTGGAGTAACGGAGCGTCTGGCTCCGACTGGGAGCCCAACAGGAGCAGGATTTCGGAGCAGCGGGTTTGGATGTGCTGTGCCTGGGGGCGGTGGCAACGACAACAAACTGAATAATAATAAAAAGCTTCCCATGTTCCCAGCTATTCCTGGAGCCTTGTTCCTTGTCCAAATTCCCCGGAGGAGCGGTTGGTTTGCTTTTAGGTTTAGGAGAATTCCTTAACCCTGGAATCTCTTGGGTTTTTATTTTTTTTTTCAGGACACCAGGATCCAGCAGAGCCGGATGGGTTCTTTGTTGATTGAATCCTTCCTGGCGCATTCCAGGGATCTCCAGAGCTCCAAGGCTGCCTGCAGTGGTCTGGACTTTTCCTGGGAGATGACATGCAGAATTCCAAGGCCGTGGTGTGGAACAGCCCTGTGCCATATCCACGTGTTGAGGAATGATGCTCCAGCTGGAAGAACACCACTGGATTCCTTCTCCCTCATATTCCTGGGTCACCCCTGCACAAAGAGCACAGATCCATCCAGAGGTGAGTAAGGAACAGCAATTCCTTAAGCCAGTGGGGCCTTTGGAGTTTTCTTTGGGAAATGGACGGTGATGCTCTGATGGAGACGCTGCGTCTGAGTTACCCACAGGGATAACCCAGCTGATGGATGTCTGGGATGCTCTAACTCTCCTCTGCATCCCTCTGGAAATGTAGAATTCCCAGGAATGCGTGTGCATCTCCATGCCGTTGCCTCAGGCATTTAAACCCAGACTCAGCCCTTTTCCCACAAGTTGGGAAGCTCTGAAATGAACGGATTTGCTCCGGAGGCTGGAGGTGGGGACAGATCCATGCAAACATCATGTCTTTTGTGACAGGCTCGAATTAATTCCTTAATTCCCTTAAATGCTTTGCCACCCGCCCTCCGTGTCATGACAGCGGGGAAAAAATGGGATTTCTGAGGGCATTAATCCTTCCCTTAATGCTTTAGGGAATGTTAAGGCATCCAGTTTATCCAAAGCATTCTGAAATTTCCTGTGAATGGTGTCACTGCCACACAGGAGTCGGGGGACAGAGCCCTGGGGGGGTCACTGGGATGGATCCCAGCGCTGGAGCTGGGCTACAAATGTGGCCTGGCCCTTGCAATTTGGAGGAGCCAGCCTGGAAATGGGCAGCTGGAGCTGCTGGAACGCAGAAATCCTGAGCTATATCGGATTAATTGCCTTGTGTCCCTTAATTGGCGGGATCTGGGCTGGGATGTGCTCTATCCCACCAGTTGGAAAGCCTCAGACAGCTTCTGACTGTATTTCCCTGAATAAAAGAGTAATTTCCAGGCTTCCTGAGCTTCTTCCCTCTTGTCTGCTCCAGGTCTCAGGGCTTCCAGGGGTGCCCGCCCGGCCGGGAGCGGATTGTGCCGAAGGGAGACCTTGGAAGTGCTGCAGGCTGGATGAAACGATTTGTCGGAATGCTAAATTTGGCAGCAGCTTTTCATCCAAACCGGAGCCACTTTGCACCTGTCTGGGAAGATAAAGGGACTCGGAATGAGCGTGAGTGGGATTTTTCTGCCTGAACGGGATACAAAGGCCTTGGCACAAATGAATTCCAGAGCTTCAAAGCCTTTCCTGAATGTTTTTCCGCCCGTCAGGCTGTTTTATTTCCCAGGTACGGTGATATCACCCAGCAGACCATTTGAAGGCTGCTCCACTTGCTTTAAGGAGGAATGGGCAGGCGAGGGTGTGCTGCTATTCCCTGCTGGATCAGCTTTTCTGGGACAGGGATTTTTTTTTTCTTTTTTTTCTATTTTACAGTGGTTTTTTAGTTGTGCCCTTGGTGATGGCAGCTGCCGTGTTCAAAGGGAATCGCTGCCCTTCCTCCCAAAAACGGGATGGTGGCTGTGGTGCGTCCATCCCTGCGAGGGCTTTTTTGTGAGCGGGGCAATTGGTTGGAAGGGACCTTACAGCTCATCCAGTTCCAGCCCCTGCCATGGGCAGGGACACCTTCCACTATCCCAGCTTGCTCCAAGGCCGGTCCAGCCTGGCCTGGGACTCTCCCAGGGGTGGGGCAGCCACAGTTTCTTGTTGAAATCTGTTCCAGGGCCTGACCAATTTCTTCCCAGTATTCCATCCAACCTTGTTCTCTGTCAGTGGGAAGCCATTCTCTCTTTTCCTGTCACTCCATACCCTTGTGAATAGGCCCTCTCAGTCTTTCTTGGGAACACTTCCTGCTTTTCCATGCTGGGCATTGAAAACCGCAGTGCTGCGCTGGGTTGTTTTCCAGAGGGAAGGGATGTTGGTAGAGCCCCAGGTACAGCTGAGGGGGGATTTTATTCCTCCCTAAATTCCCTGACTGTGATCCCAGGGAACAAAGTGCGGGACAAGAGGGAATGGCCCAAACTCGTGTCACGGACGGTGTCAGGTTGGACACCGGAAGGAATTTCTTCATGGGAAGGATGATGAGACACTGGAAAGGGCTGCCCGGGGAGGCAGTGGGGTGCCCGTGCACGGAGGTTCTTAAGGAATGACTGGATGCGGCACTCAGTGCTCTGGGCTGGGGCGACCAAGGTGGGGATTGTCACAGGTTGGACTTGGTGGTCCTGGAGGTCTTTTCCAAGGGAATTGGTTCTCGTGGGATCCTTCCGTGATTCTAGTGCGATCTTTCCGTGGTAATACCGGTAGCGCAGGTGAGCATCAGGCCGCAGCAGGTGCGGTTTGCCTGGATCCCCGGCGAGAATTCCCCGCCGGAATCCGCGGCCGGCCCGGGATTGCCCCGCCCCGTGGCGCTACCGCCGGGCGCCACCAGGCGGCGCCGCCGCGCCCAGCACCCCTCGTTGCCGTGGCGACCGCAGGTTGCGTAGCGGCCCTTACGCAGTTGACGCAGTGGGCGGCCCCGGCGAGGCGGGGGCGGCCCCGGCAGGGCGGAGGCGGCGTTGGAGAATCGGGGGCCGCAGGGCCCCCGGCATGGAGGAGGCGGCGGCGGCCGCGGCGCTCCCGAGGCGGCGGCAGCGGGAGCGAGGTNGGTCTGGGTCCCGCGGGAAGCGCGGCATTCCCGCCGGGAGGGCCCCGCTCCCCGTGGCCTGCGCCCCGTGGGAAGCGGTGGGCTTCCACCTGCGCCTCTGGAAAGCCGCCATCCTGCCCCGGGCAGGTGCGAGGCGTGACGGTGATCCCGTCGTTTGGGATTCGGGATCCTGCGGCGCGGGGCGGGAGCGGTGCTGCTGGATGTCCAGGGAGAAGAAGCTGCGGTGTGGGTGTGACACAGGGATTCTCGCTCCCAGCTTTTATTACTTCCCGCAGGGCATGGTACCTGACTTGAGCAACGCGGGCGGATGCTGAGCCGCGGCCGTAAAATCCCCAAATTTAGGATCACGCAGGCAGCTGCAGAAGTGATATATCCTTATAAAAGTAAGGGAGACGTCGCTCCGAGGTCTCGGAGATGGGGACGCTGCCAGGCTGCTCAGCCAGAATTCCCGCTGTGCCCAATTCTGGGAATTAGTGCCTGCTGGTGTATTTGGGACAGGCTTCAGTTGGCACTGGGAATATGGGAATGGGGGTTGCTGCCTGGTGCATGCCATGGTCTTTAGAGCCTGCTCCAGGTGGGAAATCACACAGTGATTCCCAAAGGTGGGATATGTAAACCTGGGACATGAAAGCAGCGAAACTCTGGGGAATGGTTTTAAAGGAAAGGCGTATTCCAAGGTGGGAACATTCATCTGCCCCCTGGGTGAAACTCAGTGGGAATGAGTTGCTGCATCCTCCTGGCTGGACAGGGAGAAGCATCCAAGTTTTTGTGGTCAGGCTGAATGTTCTTAAATGTGAGATAATGAAATTGTGGGAAGCGGCTCTTGGAAAGCTTCGGGCTCTCCGTGATTCCGTCACTGGTGTGGCTGAAATGTGTATCCTATGGACATCGCTGGAAAATGCCTCCCAAGTGGGAAACCTGAGCTGGGAGAAAGGTGTTTTTGTTGTGCCAGGTGTTGGTTTTCAGGGTCATAAAAGCTGCCCGGGGTCTTAAAGCTGCTGGTGAAATTCCAGCAGTCCCAGCTTGGACTGGGAATGGCTGAGGGGGGTCGGGGATGCCCAACAGGGACCAGAGACTTGGCAAAGCCTCTGTTACGTGGTAGGTGGTACAAATAACCTGGAATTTCTGCAGCCAAAGCCCTTCAGCAAGGAGCAGGATAAAAACTCCCCCTTTAAGTGGGAATTTAAATAAGAAATTTGGGAGTTGGCAGCTCTGCTTTCCAAAATTTTACTCCGGTGGGTCACAGTCAGGGATTTAAGGATGTGGACTGTGTACTGCAGGTACCGATTTTGTCAGAGCTAACCTAAAAAAATCCAGATTTGACCCAAATTCCAGTGTAAATTAAGGCACTCGGCACTTTTTTGCCTTCTACCTGCACGGCCAGATCCGAATCCCAGAGACAGGGAATGCTGTAAATCCCTGGCAGCTCCGTGGTTGCTGGGAAAAGGGCGGTGAAAAAGGGAAACTTCTCTGGACTGTGTCCACCCGTTCCCTTTCCAGAGGGCTGGGAAGGAGCAGTTGTGCAAGGATGGGATTTTAGGGAAGTGCTGTGCCTGGGTGAAAATGCTCCTCCCCAATGACCAAAAATTTGGGGGGGAGGGGGGAATCCTAGGTTTTGGAAACTTTGTTAAAATTCCCAGGACAAACAATTACAGCAACCAAAAAAAAAAAAAAACCACCAAACCAAAACCAAAAAACCCACAACCCTGGTTGGGTGTGTTTTTTTTTTCTTTTTTTGGGACTTTGTGTGGGAATCTCAGTCCTGTTCCTTGTGCTCTCCCTCCCCTTGGAAGTTAATTAATTGGGAGCTGGCTGCTCCAAATGAGGTCACTTGGATTTCAGAGCTGCCGTATCATTGTGTGGATTTGCAAAATCAGGATTTAAGGCTTGTGTGCCTTAGAAATTTTTCCTCAAAGTGGCATAATCCTGGTTTTTGGGGGCCTTTCCCGGGCAGCTGGAAGGATGTGGGGAGGAAAAGTGTTCAAGCTTGGAGTGTGTGAAGCTTGGGATGCTGCTCAGCTTTGGATAGTGAAGATTTGGAGAAGCTTCCAGTCATTCCTAGGCCTGGCTGTCATTTATGAAACTTCCTGGGACTAAACCAGCAGGAATTCTTTTCTGTCCCAAGCACCCCCTGTCCTGTCTGAAGGCTTTTTTGGTTTGGGGAATGAAAGCTTTACCCCTCCCCTAGACCATGCAGCTTTATTTTGGGGAGCCTGCAGCCTGCTTTTCCTCTGCTCCCATTCCATCTTTCCCAAATAAATGACCCTTGGTTCCACCTCTGCTCCTGACAGTGATCCAGCTGATGAATAAGAACATCCCAAGCTGGATTGAGCCCTGGAGTTTGAGGAATTTCCAGTTAAAGGCGCAGCAGTTGAAATGGGGTGAGTGAAACCATTTTAATCTGCTCTTGGAGCTGCAGGGCTGGAGTTTTTTGGGAGCTGGGAGTGGATGAAAGTGGCCTTTGTGCCATGGGAAGTGTGACAAATGGACTTCTGTGGGATCTGCGGAGAGTGCCTGGATGTTTATTCCTGCTGGGATAGATGGGATTCAATCAGGCTCTTCACTCCAGGCCACTTGGAGCTGATATTTGTGTTATTCCATCCATGATATTGTTCATTTAGGTGTGTTTCTGTACATTATTGTGTGGACTTTCAAGGAGAAATCAGGGGGAAAAAAATCCTTGCAAATTTGCCAGGTGCGGCACCTGCACCAGCTTGGAACTTTGAAAATGGAAGAAATTAGAAGTTAGGTTTTTCAGGTTTTGGGAAGAGATGGGAAAGTTTGCCCTGCTGAGGAATATCCTGCCCTGAAATATGGACAAAAATGCTTCTAGACTCTAGCGGGGATTTTGGATACAGGATGTAATTCCCACAGAGTTTTAGGAAAAATGTGCCCTGTAGCTTCAGGCATTCCTTCTTCCTCCTTTTTTTTTTTTTCCCTTTCTCCCCTCCTTCCAGTGGAAGGCACATGGATCCCTTACCTCTGGATCTCTTTGGAAAGATGAAATAAAAAAGCTTTGGATTATCTTCCTCTTCCTTGGAGCAGGAGCTGGAAGTCCATATGGCAGGCAGAGACTGTCAGGAATTCCGTCCCAGGCTCTTAATTCAGGAGCTTCTTCTTTAACTCAAACCCTTCTTTAACTGCCCTTGTGCTCCAGCATTTCCCTGAAAATCCTCACCCTGCCCCATCCATGGGCATTTCTCCCTCTCTCTGAGGAGCCCTCTGAGCTCTTCTTCCAAGATCTGTGGAACTGCATGAAAATTCCTGGCTTCTCCTTCTCTTCCAGCTGAGATTTTGGTTCCTGCGCGTTCCCTTGGTGCGGAATTAAAACAAGTGGGTTCCTCAGGGATGGCTTTGAGCTCAACGGGAATTTTTCCCTGAAAAATGCAAGGATACAAGATGTGATTTAGAGCCTTCCATTCCAAGTTTTCCTGGTGTTTTTCACTTGCCATTTCATCGGGGGTCAGTGGCAAATATCCCAGTGCCACTGGCTCGTAGCCATCAGTAAATATGAAATGCCACCTTAAAAACGAGACTCTTCCACAACTTTTTTCCTGTGCAACATGTTTCCTTGGGATTTCTTGGCCTGAAGGTTTTGTTATCGCCACAGACCTGAGTGATCCTGAGTTTAGGTCCAGGCAGGCTGCAGGACAGAGTCCTTATCTTTGTTCTTTGGGAATAAAATGCTGAATCCCTCAGGCCACCTTAAAACGTTTGAACTGGATAATGGGAAGGAAAATTCAGGACATTCCTATTATAGTCCAGTGCAGTATATAGAAAATGGGGAAGTTGGGGTGGAATTCAGCCCTTTGTTCTCTGAAAGGTGCTTTTCTCCCCTGGAAGGTTCCCATTTGGATGTGTCCTGCTGCCCCACGTCTGCTGGAAGCTGGAATTTCCACAGCTCTGCATCCTTTGGGATGACATTTATTATTCTGTCATGGCTTGTCTTTGCAGCCCAGGGCCCTGGTGTTGACACAGCCTGGATGTATTTTTGGAATATGGATTTCAGCTCCAAACTGGGAGCCTCTGGAGGCTTGGCTTTTCCCACTGGGTCTGCTAAATGATCCTGCAAATTGGCGCTGTTTTCTCCCTTGGGAAATGAACTGTTTTACCTCCCAGAAAAATCAGAACAAGGCAGGTGCTGCTTGGGAGTTCCAGCACCTCATCCAGGCAGGGATTGTCCTGATAAAAGTGTATCCCACTCTGCTTGGCCTAGGATTGTGATGGTTTGGGTTGGAAGGGGCCTTAAAGCTCACCCACAATCCCAGGCTGCTCCAAGCCCCATCCAGCCTGGCCTTGGACACTTCCATGGATCCACAACTTCCCCGAGCACCCTATTTCTTGGTGACATCCAGGTCCCAAAAATGGCCTTCATTTCACCCTCTGGGCCACGTTTAGCCTTTGGAAAACACGTTCCCCTTTTTGTGACTCCGGGTTTTTTTTCCGGCTGATTCAGTTGTTTGTCACCATCTCCATGGCACCGGAGCATCCGCTAATGGCAGCCAGCGTTTCCCTAAATGAGAGCATTCAGGGATGAACTGGATTTTTCCTTGGAGAGGGGAAAACGTATGCCCTGTCAGAGAAAGGAGGAAAACTTCCCATAAAAGCAGGAGTTTGTGATTTGTGCTGCTCCTTTTCTTCCCTGGATAGAGTAGGGAATAAGGGAAAATTTCCTGGAGAGATTCTGTGCTCTGTGGGATTGCTCTTCCCTCTCTCTTTGTCAGTTTTTTCTTGTTTTCTAGTGGCAAAAGAGGCGTCCATGCTCCAAAACTGGAAGGATTAGAGCTTTCCTCAAAATTCACTGACAAATCCAGGGGCAAAATTCCCTTTCCCTTTGTGGAATTGTGGTGTTGCGGCACTCCTGTGGGAAGCCGCGGGCCGCTTTGTCTGGAAAACCTTTTTCCCCCTCTAAATTTCGTGGCTGTTGCTGGATCAGTGTGTTGCTTTTGGAGAAGAGTCTTTTGGCCCTTGTAAGAAAAGGGATCACGTTTTCTCCCCGAGCTCGTTTGAACACCTCCGGTGCCACGATGGAATTTAACTCCGTTGGAAATGGGCACATCCCCAAATCCCCAGTGTTATCCTTGGTTGTGCCAAGGCCTGAGAGAGCCTGAGATGAGGAGATCTGTTGCGTGTCACTCTTTGCCTTATGGAATCCCAGCTGGCAAGGACAATTTCGGGATTCTCCGGGGCCTTGCTCTGACTTTGCGTTCCCCTCGGATGAGGGCGGAGGAATGAGGAGAGGCGGCTTGGGGGGTGGGGAGCACGTGGGAAGCTGCAGAAAATGCTCGGGAATGGGCGGCTGAGTAAGTGTGGTGGAGCCTCCTGGGAATACTGGCAGAGTCGACGAAATTCCCTTGTGAGGTGGGGAGCAGGAGTTTGGGGAGGGGAAATCGGGAACATGCCCAGGTTGGAAGTTTCTCTGTTATCTAATGCACGAGTTGCAGGATGTGTTTTTATCCTGGAGAAAAGGAGGATTGGGGGAACTTGTCATTCCCTACAGCTCCATGACCGGATGTGGGAGCCAGGTGGGATTGGGCTCTTCTCCCAGGGAACAAATGACAGGACAGGAGGAAGTGGCCTCAAGTTGCATCAGGGGAGGGGTTTAGGTTGGATATTGGGAATAGTTCTTCATGGAAGAGCTTGTAAAGCTCTTTACAAGCACTGGAAGATGCTTCCCAGGGCACTGGTGAAGTCCCCATTCCACTGGTGGAGGGATTTAAAATCCATGTGCGTGTGACACTTGGGGACATGGATTAGTGGATTGATTGTTGGATTTGAGGATCCTAAAAGTCTTTTCCAACCTTAACAGTTCCAGGATTCTCTATGTACAGGCCAGGCACTCTGAAGGGATTTGATGTTCCCAACGCTTCCCATGTCCTTCATGCCATAACCCATGTTTTGTGTCCGTGGATTTTTGGCTCCTTCGGTGTTTGTTCCCTGGAGTAGCCTGGAACCCTGGTTTCCAGACATTCCTGGGTAGGAACTACAAGGATTCTCACATTTCGCCTTTATTCCTTGGGACACGCATGAGGTTTAGTTTGGTCCTCAAGGGGATGATCCTGCCACATTTTCCTTCTCTTGGGGGGTGATTAGACAGGGAAGTGAACTTCTGCAATTGTGGCACCCCCAAGCCCGGCAAGGACCGGCGGTTCCGGATTTTTGGGATATGCTGAGGGGGTTCAGGCGGCGGAACTGATCCGAGGTGGCTTTTAACAACTCCGGGCTCACCCAGATCCTTCTGGCTCAGGAGAGCGGAAGGGAATGCGCCGTGTTTGCTCAGTGGATGCTCATCCCAAGGGTGGGATTAGTTCAGCCTTCCGTGGCAGCTCCAACCGGGTGGACGGGGTGCTGGGGAGGCGTCACCTGGGCAGGCTCAGGGAAAGGCGGAGGTGCCCCAGGGAACGTTGGAATCTCTCCAGCATGGAGGATCCTGGACTGTCCTCAGCCTGTTATGCTCTTAAAACCTTGGGGTGTTGTGCAGTGCTCAAGTCGATAATAGGATATCCCAAGTTGGAAGGGCCCCACAGGGATCGTTGAGATCCAACTCCTGTTGTCCTTGGCGTTCCCCAGGTGCCATTGTATTTATCTTGTTGCTTTCTGGATGCTCTCCTCATTTTTCTTTCCTTTTTAACTCCTAATTGATCAACGCTTGGAAGCAGGATATGGATTGAGGAGAGCGAGAGGCACTTCCCACAGCTAAGAAATGAGGCCTCTCATTCCAGGAAAGCCTGGACAAGGGAGGCTTTGGAAAACCAGATGGAATGGGAAGAACTCATCCTGGTTCCCGCTCCTGTCGCTGCAGGATTTTGCCTTACGCGTGGCAGAGCTGGGAAACGCCACCCTTTGGAGTGCAGAGAGCGTGGAAAGGTGTGGTCAGAGCAATCCGGAACCTTTTCACCTCAGAGCACCTGATCTGTGACACCAAAATCCCAGTGTTAACGTGGATTTGTTTGGTGAATGGCTTGGCTCCGAGTTCCCTGGGGCTGGGCCAGAACACTCCCTCCTGCCTGGCATGGAAAACTCAGCCCTGGAGCCTCTGCTCCAGAGCAGGAGCAGGTCCCCAAAAAACCAGTGAGTTGGCTTTTCTGTTCTTCCAGCAGGTGCTGTTTGGTTCAGCCTAAATATTTAGGGAAGTTTTTGTTGGGTGGAGAGTGGGAGCAAATCCCCTTTTCCTTCTGGAATGCTTTCATCAGTCCAGTGTGTTAGGGCCTGGAAGTTTTACACGGGTAGGGTGAAAGCAGATGGATCTTCTGCCTCAGTGTCTGGAGGTGTTGTGCCGGAGGGTGGGATACTGGAATTCCTGATTGTCCAGGCCTGGAGAAGCGGGAGCTCCTGTTCCCAGGCAACGTGACCATTTGTTTACTTGTACTTTAGACAGCCATCCTAGTGTTTCCTCAGCTCCTTACACCTAACTGCAAGGGTTTTCCAAGGAATTTACATTTCAGATTGGAGTTTTTGTTGAAACTCTGGATTTTTTTGAGGAGAAATAGTGACAAATCACATTAGGAGGGGGGAAAAGGGAAGAACTTAGGATTATCCAAGACTTGGTGGCCCTCAGGGCTGTGGCTGCTGCTCCTTTTTTGGAGGAGAAATGAGAGAAGTGTTCTTTAACCCTTCCCAATATTTATAGTATTCCTGCTGCTCAGCTCCATTAGACATTGCTGCTCTTGGAAAAGGAGATGAGGTTGGAAGTTCTCATGTTCCTATGGGAACAGGGAGTTGCAAGGCTTGGAGTTCTCATTTATAAGGAGATTTGTCAGGAAAGGTGGGAAAGGGGTTTAATTTTTGGCTTAAGGGGGAAACCAAGATTCCTTCCCTCATGGTTGGCTCCTGACTCTGAGTTTTCCCATGCCAGGCTGCTCCTTGGCATTGGAGGTTAATTCCAGGTTGGATAAGGAGATGCCCTGCTGTTGTATTGCTGACTCAGCAGCTCAGAGCTCCTTTTTTTAGGGGGAGGGGCAGCAAAAAGACCGCCCTGAATTCCAGATGCTTGTGGAACAGGGTTAGGAACCCTCTTGGGATGAGTTTGCCAGGCTAAGCTATTCCTGAATCTGTTTTTTCCACCTTCTTGGAAATAGATAAGATGTTCAGGGCAGGGAAATTTTTTTATTATTATTATTATTTTTTTTTCTCCAGTGCAGCTGTTGTTTAGGTAGCTCCCAAGGAATATGGGACTTCGCCCAGTCCAGTCTGCATGCCTCTTCCCAGGAATATTGCCCCATGTGTGTTCAGACAGGTTGGGAGGGGGAGGAAATTTGGGAAAACAGCTGCGTTGTGTGAGGGAAGAGGAATTGCAGCCCCAAAGTTTGCTAGGAAAACTGAAATGGGAAGAAGATGGGAGATCAATTAAGGAAGAACAGTGGTTTTTAAACAGGTTTCCAGCCAAATCCAATGGAAAACAGGCACCTGCCATGGGATGGGGGCTGGGTTTCAGTGTGTTGAGGTCCTGACTGAAGCAGCTGTGCTTCAGTTTTTTCCCTGTGGGAGCTTCCCAAGGGCTCTTCTGCCACTGCACCATGGCTGGGTTGTGGTCAGCGCATCTGGGACTCCTGCCCGAGGGATCCAATCCCTTAATTTGTCATAAATCTGGGATTTGGGACTTCTGCCTGAAGGTTGTCATCACTTATTTTGTAATAATAGAGTTGTCTTTTCCCCCCCCACCTAAATTTGGATTTTCCATTAATTAGTGGCTGTTATTAATTATGACTTGGTACTTTAATGCTTCAGCTTTCCATGTTTCCAGGGCTGTAGGATGGAATTCATCCATCCCTTTGGAGTGGAGGACAGGGAAGTTTCAGCTCTCTGGTTAAAGGGGAGCTCTGCCTTCCTTGGAGCCTTTTTCCTTGCAACTATTTTGGGAACATGATTTCATCTTCCTCCTGGAGCGGGGGAAAAGCCCACCCCAGAAACGTGGGGGATTTGGAGCTTCTGTTCTTCCCTGCAGAAAATCACGGAACCGCGCCTCAGATTTCCCTAAAATGGGGGTGTTGGAACGTTGTAGGAGGGAAAAGGGGTGAGTTGTGTGCTGCTGGTGGACAGGTCTGTGTTCTCCAGAGGTCACTCCTTGCTGGCAGCCCGGAGCGGGAATGGGATTCCTGGGTGCTGGCAGCTGAGGGAGGGGTGTTAAAGAGGCAGCTCCTGCTGGCCTCTTCCAGTCATTCCAACCCCTTCCCTCCCTGTTTTCTCTTGGATGGTTACCTCTGGATTCTTTGGCTCCCATCCTGGTAATGCTAAATCTTGTGGTGGACTTGGGAAGATTTGGAGGAGGGTGGAGGTCAGATTTTATCCCAACACATTTCAGAGCCTGGATTGTCCCTCCCCTCTCTACTTTCCTGGTGGAAACACGGAATTTTCCCATTTTGCTGTGTTGTCTCCTTCCTGGCTTATCAGGGAGAGAGGGAAGAAAGGATGTGTGGGCTGCTGGTGCTGGAATTCAAAACCTCCTCGTGGAAAGGGACGGGGTCATCCCAGTGTCCCTTTTCCCTTCTGCAGCTTCAGGCTGGCAGCTGGAACACCTTGAAAATTCCAGCCAGGAAATCATTTAACTGGGGCGGGTATTATTCCTAGTGTCATTCCAGAGGGATCATTTGAGCTCTTTTGCTGGACACTGATCCCAGCTAGGTGCAAGGAATATGGTGAAGGGAGGAAGAAACCTGTGGACAGTGAGTTTTTCCAGCTTAAGGAATGCTTGGGTTCATCCTGTGCTGGACAATTCCAGGCTGGATGCTGGAGCTGGATATTCCCTGGGTCTGTCTGCTTCACTGTTTCCTTCTTTGCAATGAAAATAAAATCCTTAAATATCCATGGGATCTTGAGGTTGCCAAAATGGGAATGTCAGCAGTTGGAGACATTGATTTCTTTTTTCCCCACTGAGAAGGTGTGTTGTCTGTGGAATGTGGGAAAGCCTGTCAGGAGCATGGCTGGGAAGGTGTGTGAGAAGCTCCTGGAATTCTGGGAGCTGTTAGGAGCGCTGAAGAGATCCCTTCTCTGAGAGACCTTTGGCATTCTCTTGGTATTTTGGAAAAAAATCAAAGACATCTGACAAGCCAGGTGACACTAAGTGACACTTCAGTTGTGCCAGGGGAAGTTTTAGGTTGGATATTAGGGAAAATTCCTTCATGGAAAGGGTTGCAAAGCATTGGAACAGGCTCCAGTGGCGGAAGCCCCATTCCTGGAAAGGTTTAAAATCTGCGTGGATGTGGCACTTGGGATAGCAGTGGCCCTGGCAGTGCTGGGGAATGTTGGACTGGATGATCTTGGAGGGCTTTTCCAACCTGAGCAATTCCATGATCCATTTGTCTGTGCTGTTGGACACACAGGAGGTCTCAGTTTGAGGACAATTTGCCTCTCCTGTGGGCTGGGGGGGTCCCAAAACATCTCTGCAAGAATGCAAGAGGCAAAATTCCTTTTATTCCTTATCAAAGAGACTGGGAATATTCTCCCTTACTGCCCAGAGAAGAACTGTAGGAGATCTCAGCTTGTGCCTGTGCTCAGAATTTAAGGCTGAGGGAAGGAATGGAGGGGGGAAAAAGAGGTGCAGGATTGGGAGAAGAGTTGGACCTGGGCAGGGATAATTCCTGATCCTTTGGAGCTTGATGATTATTCTTTAATCAGCTGTGTAAATTACAATATCGTATTGCTCCCAGGCCTCTGAGCTCTGATCAGGGACGAGGATGTGAACAGAAAAAGGTGGAAGAAAGGAATTTTTTTCTGGCTTTGGAAGTTCACTTGCTCCGGCAATAACGGGGATGAGTCACCAAACCCCAACTCTGGTGCCTGTGATCTCTTCCCAGCTGATTAGAACATTCCCACCAAGAGCTCTTCCAGGCATTTCCTTTTGAAGCTTAATTGAAAAAGCTCTGGATGATTGGATACTTCATGGTTAATTATAAGATAATTAATGGAAAGCAGGGAAAATCCACACCTGGACAAATCCTGCCAAAGGAGTCTCAGCAAAGGCACTCTGTTTAATTACCAGGATGGCCACGTGTTGCCTCGGGAATGAGAGGAAAAAGGAATTTCTTTTCCAGCAGCCTCAAACTGGTTGGGCTGGGAGCCAGGGGCTTGTCCTGAAGTAGATCCCAATAAATGGCTCTTTTCCTTATAATCCTGTTTGGATTATAAATTCAAGTGTGAAATCCGTTTGGAATTCGTGTCTACTGCACGAGGGGAAAGGTGGCTCCTCTTGGAGAAATCAATTGCAAAATGCATCCCTGTGCTGTTGGAGCAGGGATCCTTCCTGTTTTCTGAGGGTTGCCAACTTCCTGGACAAGATTTGAGCTCAGTTTGTCTTTGGAAAAATGGAATTGCTTTCCTTTGCCTTCCAAAAGCTGCAGAGTTCCTGGGTTTGGTAGACAGGGATTGGGATCGCCTGGCTGTGACCCAGGATGTCCAGCAACCGGCTGTGAAATCCAGGTGCAGCCCTGAGATGATCCTGCTGGGATTTGCTCTGCAGGAAAGGTGGTGTTTTTCCTATTCAATTCAGACATGAGTTGAGGATAGGCTGGGATTGCTGGGAATGTTCAGCCTGGACAAGGGAAGGCTCCAGGGAGACCTTAGAGCCTCTTCCAGTGCCTAAAGGTGTTTCAGGAGAGCTGGAGAGGGACTTGGGACAAGGGCCTGGAGTGACAGGACAATGGAAATGGCTTCCCACTGACAGAGGGCAGGGATAGATGGGATATTGGGGAGATATGCCAGATTGGATGGGGTTCAGAGCAGCCTGGGATAGTGCAAGGTGTCTTTGCCTGTGGCAGGGGCTGGCTGGAATGGGATGAGTTTAAGGTCCCTTCCTACCCCAGACCATCTGGAATTCAGGGATAGCTTTAGGAGGAGCACATTCATCTCATTTTCAGGATTCTCCTATCTATAGGAGAATGTATCTATATTTTAGGAATCATGTGATTGATTTAGGTTCTGGATCATCTCCTGCTGCTTCTGGGTGTACCTCCTGCCATAGCCTGGCATTCCCCACCTCTGGAGCTGGTGCATTCCCACATGTGGCCCGTTCATCCTTCCTGCTTCCTGTTCACTTGGGAAGGGTTGTTCCCAGTTTTTTGTGGTATAGCCAATTGTTAGGAGCAGTCAGCAGTTCCAGTCTGTGCCATTCAGTTGGTGCCTGCACAGCTGCTTAGAGCCAAGGAATGCTTTTCCAGGGGATTTCTTTGGCTACAGCTCCGCTCTTGTCACATGGGGTCTCTGCTTCTGCCTCACCTCCTTTCACCTTCCTCTTGTCTGGTGTTTCCAAGTGAATTTTGGCTCTGGAGCTGGAGGCCGAGAGGGCAAGGACAGTGTCCCTGGAGTGACAACTTTCCAAGCTCCTTCCAAGCTCTGCTGAAGGACTCCCCCGTAACAAGGGAAAGCAAGGAGGGTATAGAAACCTGGAGAGTGGTGGCAACAGGGAGAAAAATCCCAGAATACTTGAGGTTGGAAGGGGTATGGAATGTGATCCAGTTCCCATCCCGCAGCCATGGACAGGCACACCTTCCACTAGCCCAGGTTGCTCCAAGCCCCAGCCACGCTGGCCTTGGACACTTCCAGGGATGGGGCAGCCACAGCTTTTCTTGGAAATTCATTCCATGGCTTCATCACCCTCACGGGGAAGAATTTCTTGCCAATGTCCCATCTGATTCCACCCTGTGACAGCGGGAAGCCAATCCCATTGTCCTGTCACTTCATGCCTTTATCCAAAGTCTCTCTCCAGCAATCTTGGAGTCTCTTCAAGATTGGAAGGAGCTCCAAGGTCTCCCTGGAGCCTTCCCTTGTCCAGGCTGAGCCAGGTCAGTGTATCAAGGGGACACCAGGAGTGTCAATCAGGGAATAAGCATGGAAACAGGAGGAGATTCTTGGTGCCATGGCTGCAGCCAGGAATGTGGGGCTGTGCGTCCTGTGGCACCTGCGGATATTTGGAGAGTAGCGACTGGAATCAGCAGTTCCAACTCCAGGATCTGTAGTGATGAATCCACAGGGAGAAACAGGCACAAGGAATCTGTGTCAGCAGGAAAAAGTTGGAGTAAATATGTGTGAGTAATTCCAGGAGTCAGAGCTGGAAAACCAGAGGACTGTGGAACTTGAGGAGATGTAAAACTGCCTTATGGAATTAAATAATTCCTGAGCTTGCAACTGAATCCCTGTCTCCTGGCTGTCCCTGGGGAGCAGCGGGCAGGGCTGGATCCCTGCTGGGGAGGGATGGGTGTTGTGGCTGCCAGGAGGGCACAGATCCCCAGGGCTGGGAGAAACTGCGGATCAGCTCCACGTGGAGGCTGTGGGTGGTGAGGAGGAGGGATGTGTGTGCTGGGATTTGGAAATGCAGCTCCCGGAGTGTCCAAGGAGAAGGGAATGTGGAAAAATAAACACGTTTCAGGCTTAAATATGACACAGGATCAGGGAAGCCTGGGCTTGATTCATCCTTACTTACATAAGCAAAAGGAAAAGAGGATTCCTGCTTTCCATCACAAATCTGAGATTCAGGAAGAGTCTGGAGAGTTCAGCTTGGCAGGATTCAGCCCAGCATTCCAGGTCGAGGTTGCTCGGTTTTCTTTAGGGAAGCAGTGGATGGGTAAGAATTCCTAGGAAAAGGAGAAGGAAGCATTTGGGCCATTGGACCTAGTGGTTTGGAGAGGTGTGGGACCAGTGCTGTTTGTTCCCTGTGGTGATTCCAACATCTTTATCCCAAGCACCAGCTGGAGGAAAAGCAGGCTGGTAAGTCCCAGGATTTGATTTCCACAGGGTGGGAATTTGGGGCTTAATTCTGTAAGCTTTGGCAGAGAGTTGGAGCTGCATGTGCTGGACTGTTGGTGGTTTTCCATGTGCTCTTCCTCGGTGATCTCCATGTTCCTCATGGACACTGGGCCTTTTTGGATGGGATGAGAGAGGAGCTGTTGCGGTGTGGCCCTGCTCCTGAGGCTCTTCATGGGGGCTGGAATTTTAGGGTTCTGGAGCAGTGGAAGAGGTGATTTATTCCTAGGAGCAACCACTGAGGCAGGAAAAGTTTTCCCAAGCTGTCATTTGGGTGAACCGGAGACCTAGAGTCTGCCTCTCCCTTCCTCATTCCCTCCCTCCTTCCCTGCTCCTGCTCTCTTTGGATTTGCACTGTAATTAGCAGTTTTGCAGGAGGTGGGGCAGCTTCTTATAGAAAACTGTTCTCCAGGAGGGAGTAAAGCAGGATTCTTCTGCTGGGAATGCTCAGCCTGATGATTTCTTTTACTACCAGGGCTGTTCCCATTAGCTGAGGTGGAAGCAGTGGGATGGGAGAGGCAGAACCACATTTCTTGGGAAGTTGCAGCTGGAAATCCAGAGTTAGGCTTGAAATGTTCCCTTTGAGCTTAGGAAAAAGGGAAAGAGGATATTGTCCATATCCAAGCCAAGAACATTTCCGGGCTGAACTTGCCACTTCTCTGCTGTTGTGCATTTAAAATTCCCGCCTATGCAGGTGTTCCTGTCCTGGCCCTTCCCCAGACAAACTCTGGTGTTTGATCCTTGCTTCCAGGGTAAACATGGAAGTGAAAGTGGATACGCTCCTGGATTCAGTGTGGAAAGAAGCCCTTGGATAGCAGCAATCCTTTGGATGGTGGTGATTAGTTCACAGGATCTTGCCAAAAAAACATGAATTCAGGCTTGGTTTTTTTTATCCATAAATATTTCTGTAGGTTCCGGTTTATCAAATGAGCTTGCAAAAAAATAGCTGATTCCAGGATATCCTGATGTTGGTTTGATTTTCACTGGAGGCTGGGAAAAAAATCTGAAATTGGGGCCAAGGAGCATATTCTGCTTAATAAAGGTGCAAGATTGATGCTTTCCAAGATATTGGAAAGAGGGACTCTGGGAGGATTTCGGGAGTAACGGGAAAAGGCAAAACACAGACGTGGCATTTTCCAGGAATTCACAGCATTCGGGAATATTCCCTCTTGGACACGCTCCCACAGGATGAGGTCCTCAAACAGACTGTTGGTGGCCTCCACTGGAAGTTTCACTTGGACTTTGGGAAGTACAACCTCCTCATCTTTCAGGGCTGATTTCTAGGAATGTGGGACGCAGACTCGGCTAAAGGAAAACGAGCAGGGACACGCTGAGGAAAATAAACAGGCAGCATCAGGAAAATGGGAATACGTCATGTCCAGGTCAGGTTTAGGCTGTTTGAAGCTATTCCCAGGGCTTTTTGACTCTGGAAGTGTCACAGATTCAGGATCCCTGTTTAATGAGGACAAACTGTATTGAGAAGAGATGTATTTGGGTTTAGATTGCCAAAAAAACTTCCTAGATTGCGCTGATTCCCAGCATTTTTGACTTGCAGCTGGGCATGTACCTGCCTAACCACTTAGTCGTGGAATATGAGAAGAGGAAAACTCCTGGGATAAGCTGTGGGATGTGATGCAGAGAAAAACCACAAATTGGGAAGGCCGGTGAGCAGGGAGTAGAGTGACAAGCTGGAGGCCCTGGAATTCCACGTGTGTCCCTCTTTCCGCCTCAGTGCCAGGAGGGAGGGAAGTAATCACTACTTTAAATACCTTAGGATCATTCCTGGGAGATGAGCAGAGCCAGCATTCCCTCCTATGCCGGCAGATGCACGTGGAGGGAACCTCTCCCTGGCGATTCCCATGGCTCCGGAGCCTGGAGCCGCCTCTCCGGATGCGCTTCTCCTCTCCAGCACATTTGTGGGGAGGGGAGCAGGGAAGGAGTGCCAAGGAATGGTGTTGACCACACAGTTTTCCCGAGTTTGGCAGGGATTTTGTGTTCTCCCACTTCTTTCGCTCTCCTCGTGTTGGCAGCGGTGGTCCCGGCTCCGCTCCCGGTGGCTTTCCCTGCATGTGACTCATCTCCAGGGAATTCCTGAAGCAATGAGTCAAGTTACTGGGAAAACTGTTTGCCCACTAGTGTAAACTAGGGAGCCAAGGAGCTGCCTGCAGGAGGGGAGAGAGGCATTTCCTTTTGGGAATGGCTGGGTTTCTCCTCCCTCTTACCTGAGGCATCGCTTCCAGATGTGCTGGAGTGGTCGATGCGCCTCCGTTCAGTGTCTCACCTGGAAATCTGCTCCTCCTGCTTTTTTTCCACCTTTTTGAAAAGGAGGCTGAGCTGATAAGCATTCCAGGGTGGAGTAAAACTGTCAGATAGGAATTTGCCAGGATTGTAGTGGAAAATAGCTTTTCCTAAAGAAATGAGGGTCCATGCAAAATGCTCCTTGTGTAAGTACCGGTCACCCCCTGGATCTGCCATGGCTGGCTTTATCCAGCCCTTGGAGTTTTGGCCGTAAATAATTCAGAGGGCGTGTGCTTTCCAACCAGGAATTACCAAGTTCTGTTTGTAGCCGTGGGATATTCCAACAAAAGCAAGGACTGGTGATTCCCAGTAACTATATCCAGGCAGAATGAGCTGTTGTTCCACACCTGGGAGCGGATTTGGGATGCTGGGAGCATTTATTGCTGTGTATCCATCACCTCATCCAGGTATTCCCTTTGCATTCCCTACCCCATTCCAGCCAAGCTTTCCTTGTAGTCGGGGATTTTATTCCCCTGTAGAACATGGAGGTTTGTTTCAAATCCCACATTAATTGGGACTTACTACATTTCCCCCCTGGCAACTTGGCCATTATTTTTGCCAGAGCATGGAGTGGTCGGGAAGCTGCCCGTGGGCTCTGCTGGCACAAACTGTGGGTGGAATTGCGGAGCTGCTGGCATCGAGACAAGGATTGGGGGTTGTTTTTAACTCCATTCCTGGCAGCACGCTGGGATTGTGTGGGACAGTTCCTTCTCCACTCCCAGATTCCCAAGAAAGTGGTGCCTTCCCTTGTTTCTTGGCCAGGTATTTGTGCAGGCTTTGGATTTTCCATAGGCTGATGGGTCTGGAGCTCTGGAATTAAGGTGTGCTGCTGTCGAGGCCAAGGAGAAAAGTCTTGGGAATCTTGGAGGTGTGAGTGAGGCTTTTCCATCCCTTTCCAAGCATTATCCTCCCTTGCATTTGGGGGGCTGGAATGTCTCACAGCGATCCCTGTCTTTATGGACCTATCCCTACAAACCTCTTTCTTTATGCCCAGGGATGGTTGATGAGGTCTGGAATTAATGAAGCTCTGTGGATCCTTCACACAAGGAGGACATGGAAAGTGCTGGAGCGTGTTCAGGGATGGGTTTGGAGCACAAGGAGCAGCTGAGGGAGCTGGGGGAGTCAGCCTGGAAAAAATGAGGATCAGGAGGGATCTTCTTCACTCTGCACAAGTCCCTGACAGGAGGGTGGAGTCAGGTGGGATCGGGGTCTGCTCCCAGGGAATAAGTGGCAGGGTGAGAGGAAACGGCCTCAAATTGCACCAGGTTGCACCAAGTTTAGGTTGGATATTAGGGAAAATTCCTCAATGGAAAAGGTTTTAAAGCATTGGAGCAGGCTCCAGTGGTGGAATCCCAATCCCCAGAGGGATTTAAAAGTCATGTGGATGTGGCACTTGGAGACATGGGATAGAGATGGTCTTGGAAGTGCTGGAGGAGTGGCTGGACTTGATCTTGGAAGGCTTTTCCAGCCTTAATGGTGGTGCTATGGACAAATTCTGGCCCATGGGGTGGTGCAAGGATGTCACTGGATATCTAGAACTATTGGGATGTGCAGTGTCACTGGATTGTAAGACTGGGATCCCTGGCAACAGTCTCGGAACTGGTCCCGGTTGTTTGGAGGAGGTGCATTCCAAAGTGGAGAATTTCCTTGTTTCTCTCTGATTCAGTGAATCCCTTATCCTGCTTTTAACTGGGAACAAGAGCTGGGAGTGGCACCTTTGGGATTTGTCCATCCTCTTGCACTAAATCCATTAAGGCTTGCAAGATAGTCTGATTTTTCCTGGAAACTCCACTGCTGCAGTCAAATCCATTCCAAGGAGATCCATGCTGGAGTCTCCTTGTTAAAAATTAATTATTCCCAATGTGACAGGAAGGGGATGTTGTGCATGCTGGAGGGAAAGGTGGGATTCACAGGTTTCTATCCAAGGCAGAGGAGTTTGGAGTTAAGGAAAAAGGGGATGGATTTAACCAAGGAGAACACGCACCTTGATGTGTTTATGGCAAAGGGGCTTTGGGAAGGAATTTGAGGGAGGAATGAGCTGGGATGGAGATGGATCAGCGCTGGGCCAACTGAGAGGTGGTTACACCAGTCCTTGTGTCCATCACCATTGGAGTTACAAAGAATTTATTCCAGGATTTCGGGGTTAAACTGGTGGGCCAAAAACTGACCTCTGTTTTGAAGGTCAGTTGATACTCCGAGATTATTTTGGGAATTTGTGTCAATGGGCAGTGCTGGAGTTCCAGATCCAAACTGATCCCATTAGTTCTGTCCTGATGACATTGTGGAGGTGATTGTGGTGCCATGGCCTTGTCCCGAGGGAGCTGCATCCAAAGTGTGCCAAGCCACAGGAGGCTGTTTGAACCTTTCCTGTCTCCAAGCTTCATTCCCTGGCTTTGCCGCTGACTCATTTTATTCCCTTCTCCTTGGAAAATGGGAGATTATCAAGGAGAATTTTCAAAGTAGCTGTGAAGATATATCCCAAAATTCTAATCCCCATTGATTTTTGCCAGTGATCCCTGCCTGGGATTTGCTTATAAATATGGCTCTTAAGTGTTCCATGAATCCATGGAATATTCCTTAAAGTAGGGATCTGTTCTCTTAATCACCTCTGGTGAAGGGCAGAGCTCTCCACACAAGCTTCCAGCAGCTGCTGTACCTGCTTCCCCCTGGGAAGAGCTTTCACTGCAATTCCTGCAGGCACTGCTTGCAGCAGATACTTCCTGCCCCTTGGAAAAGGCTGAAAGGACTTGCCTTCCCTTGGTGCCATGGAATTTGTCCCCTCTTGGTATTCAATCCTGCAGTGGTTTGGTTTGGAAAGGACTTGGAATGCTCATCCCATTCCACCCCCTGCTGTGGAGAAGGATACCTCCTACTATCCCAGGTTGCTCCAGGCTTTGCCCAGCTTGGACTTGTCACTTCCAGTCTTGAAAAAGCCACAGCTTCTCTGGGAAATCTATTCCAGGACCTCAACACTCTCACAGGGAAGGATTTCTTCCCAGTAACCAATCCAAACCCACACCATGTCAGTGGGAAACCATTCCCCCTTGTCCTGTTACTCCATGCCCTATTCCAAAAGGCTCTTTCCAGCTCTCTTGGAGCCCTCTTAGGCACTGGAAGAGGCTCTGAGGCTCCCCAGAGCCTTCTCCTCTCTGGGCTGAGCCACTCCAGCCTGGCTCCAGAGCAGAGCTGCTCCATGCAAATTCCTCTGGCCAGCTTCAGGACATTCTTTATGGATATAACCCCATCCCCCTTCTCCCTGAAAGGCGAGAACAATCCCCAGATTGTGAGGAACCAACTTGGAAACAGAAAGAGCCTCATTTAAAGCCCTTCAGAACAGCTGGATGGGGCCCGATGGAGTTGGATCCAAGCTGGAATTGATGATTTCCGTCAACTCCAGTAAGTGCTTGCTTGGGAGCAGGACGGTTCTGGGAGCTGCAAAGGAATCATCTAGCCTGGAGTGGGAAGCCCATATTCCATGTGGGACGTGTTGGTGAGGGAAGGAAGTATTTGGGGTGACTTGATGGGTCCGGAATTCCATTGGTTAGGGAAGTGAACAGTCTGTTATCCTGCAGAGGGGAAAAGCAGGATGTAGCATCCATGCTGTGCCCTCAGGACGGGTGTCTCCAACACCTGGGCAAGGTGACCTGCCTGTGTTCTCAGGGAGAAGGGAAGCACCTCTGCTCCAGAGGAGAAAATCACTCACGAGGAAGAGCTGCCAGGGCACAAGGCTCCCTTGGTTTTGGTTTTCCAGCTGCATTTCCCAAGAAGCTGAGCAGGGAGCTGGCAGGCCTGCGCTTGAACTTCCCAGCAGAACATCAGGTTGGGACTGGGACATTCCTGGGAAACATGGTGATATTTCAGCCAGGGAAAGGGGTCCTGGAAGGGGCAGCATTCTGGGACACAGTGCTGGATTTCTGTGGAACAGCAAAGGGCTCTCTCCTTTAGCGACACCTGCAACCATCCACTGAGACCTACAAATCCAAAATTTTGGGGGAATTCTGTAGCCCTGAGCAGGGAAGGCAAACATCTGACTTGTTTTGAGGGAATTTCCTTGTGTGAGTCACACTGGAGGACTCTGGAATTTGCAGAGGCCAGCTGGAAGAGGATGCTGGCAGAGATGAGAGGGGATTGCTTTGTCATACCTGGGTCTTGAGAAAGTGCCATCAGGTGCCTGAGGGAAAAGGTAGGGAAGGAATATTGGGATAGCAGGGCTTCCTCTATGCAGACTTCCCCAGGGATCTGGCAGAGGGAAAGAAACTCCCAGCAGATCCAGTTTCAGCCTGGATTTGGGCTCCCATCTTTTGCTCTGAACAGCAGGAGGTTGGGAACCAGGGGAGGTTTGAGGGTGATGGAAGTGGGAATGCTGAGTTAGCCTGTGGATGCAGGGATGGGGAATTGCAGGGGCTTGTGAACCTGTGGATGCAGGGATGGGGAATTGCAGGGGCTTGTGAACCTGTGGATGCAGGGATGGGGAATTGCAGGGGCTTGTGAACCTGTGGATGNGTGAACCCGTGGATGCAGGGATGGGGATTGCAGGGGCTTGTGAACCTGTGGATGCAGGGGATGGGAATTGGAAGGGGTTGTTAGCCTCTGGATATAGGGTTGGGGAATTGCAGGGGCTTGTGAACCTGTGGATGCAGGGATGGGGAATTGTAGGTGGTTGTAAGCATCTGGATATAGGATTGGGAATTTGCAGGGGCTTGTGAACCTGTGGATGCAGGGATGGGGAATTGTAGGGGGTTGTAAGCATCTGGATATAGGATTGGGAATTTGCAGGGGCTTGTGAACCTGTGGATGCAGGGATGAGGATTGCAGGGGGTTGTGAGCCTGTGGATGCAGGGATGGGGAATTGCAGGGAGTTGTGAGCCTGTGGATGCAGGGATGGGGAATTGCAGGGAGTTGTGAGCCTGTGGATGCAGGGATGAGGATTGCAGGGGGTTGGAGCATTGGGCTGTGTGGGTGCCTCGGGAATCTGTGATTCTGGGAGCTTGGAGCGAATCCTGCCTGGATTTGGGTGGAGGGAGTGGGTGACTCTGGGGGTGTTGCTGTGGTGTGGGTGGGCTCCTGGCATGCAGGATCCAGGCACAGCCTTTTTCCTTCAGCTTTATTTCCTGGTGTACTTCTCCCTGAGGAGGCTCATGTCAGATGGGATGGGCTGTTGGATTAGCCTAAGTCTCCGAGGTTTAGCTGGAATGTTGTCTCACTGTAGCGTTTTTCTCCGTTGCTCTTTTCCCTAAGCCTTTCCCTACAGACAGCTAATTCTCCCCTTCCCCCACATCCTGTCATAGCCCAGAGCATGTCACCAGGAATTAACGGCTGGAAAGGCCGGGAGAGGCTCCTCTGGAACAGTCTCTCCTTTCTGTGCCCGGGGTGGCCCCCTCTGTGTGTCCCTTTTGTGTCCCATCCAAGTCCCCTCCCCCTGGCCATTCACTGGAGAGTCCGTGGCCAGCAGCCTTTCCCAGCCCGATGCCACGGCCGTGTCCGAGGGCTCCCGGCGGCGCTCCCGGTTTTTCGATGGGAAGAGGGAGGAGGTCTGCGCCGCTCGAGGGTTTTCCTCCTCTCCCGGCTCCGCATCTCTGACAGCATTGCCCGCTCTCACTCCCAGTCCTCCTTCCCACAATCCACGTACAATCTCCTCAGAATAGGGATGATGTCACTTCCTTCCAGAGGGTGCTGGGGGGTGTGGAAGGGGGGAGTCACGACCTCTGGCTCTCGGCATTCCCGGTGGATAAATGAGGTGCAGGGAGGGAGTCGCTCTGAGGATGATGCCCTGCTCTGTTGGCTGGCAGATCCCAGTTCCCACGCTGTGCTTCCCTTTGCCGAGTGGGATTTTCAATGGCTGCAGGAAGAGTTTGCTGTTCCCTCCTGAGCTTGTGATGCCTGTCTCCCTGGATATGCACTTTTCCTGAAATATCCTGCTGGGAGAGAAGGATGCGCAGCGGCTGGACCACATGCCATGTAAGATTCCTGCTTCCCTAGATGTTGCCTGGCTTGGAGGGGACTCCTTGTGCATGTGCTTCCCTTATTTCAGCGTTGGGAGCTTGGCGCTGCTCGTCCTGGGATTCAGCTTTCAAGATCCTGGGAATGTTTGGCTCTTTCCAGCAGTTTTAGGAGCAGCGTGAGGGTTCTTGCAGTCTCAGAGCCGGGGTCAGTGGTCTCAGGGCTGTTTGCCCTCCCAACCTTCCGGTTCCTCCCAATTCCTCTGCCGGATCATATCTTCAGCATCTTAAAACACAGGGATATGCTGTGCTGGGATGAGGCTGAAGAGTCCTTACAGCGAGAGCTTTTTCTGGTGGGTTTTCCAATCTCAGGCCTTCCGTCGTCTCCCTCCTTTCCAAAGCAGGGGCAAAGCCCCGGATCTCCTGGTTTAAATTCGGGAGTCTTTGGGAATTAATTGGGAATGTTCCTGCCCTGGGAGCTTGGTAAGTGGAGTGACAGTTCCACAGTGAGTATTCCCATATGTGACAGCGAGTGACAGGCTTCTTCACTCTGTCCCCATCTGTTGCCGTGGATAAGGAATCCACATTGGATATTTGTTGCTGTCGTCAATATCCTGCTTCTCAAACTGGGAGAGGGTGGTGGGAACTGGGAGAGCTCAACTGGAGGGGTGGAAGAGTTCCGGAAAGCGCGTTGGCGGGATGCAGCCGAGGGATGATGGGAATGGAGCTGGGCTGGGAAGTGCTGTCCAAAGGCAGCGAGAGAGCTGGAGGTGTATCCAGGTTTGTGATATCCCAGCTATCCCAAGTGGTGACTGACAGGCACGGTGGGGCTGGGAGGGAGTCTCCAGATGGCCAGAAGAGTGAAGGTAGAGCTGGAATGTACCCAGTGCTCTGCTTATTCTGTGCTAAGGAAGTGAGAATCCAAATGGCGTTGGAATTTTGCATTTGCTTTGTTTGTGGAATGGAGCATTTCCTTCAACTCAGAGACTGTCTGGAATCGGCCTGTTAACTATGGAATCCCCTGGAATTTGACAGGATTGTGTAGGTTTTCAGTAATGGGTGGGTGAAAGGGGTTGGAAGATCCATTCCAGTGGGTGTGGGCACAGGAGAGGAGACTCTGGATTTGGAATGTTCTGGGAAGTGGTGGGGTAACCACACCTGACTGCTGGGTTGGATTTAGTGGGGCAGGGCAGAAATTGGTGCCATGGGCTGTCCCAAACCCAACATTTGTTTTACCTGGAAGGTTTAAATCATGAGCAGCCTGGACTGGTGGGAGGTGTCCCAGTCCATGACAGGTAGATGGAACTGGATTATGTTCAAGCTCCCTTTCCTATCCAAACTGGAATTCTATGGATATCCTCCCCTTTCTAATTTGTTTTACCCACAGCAGTAAATTAGGGGCATCATATCCAAGTGTGGGGGTTTTTGCCTGGTACAGGAAGTATTGCAGGTGATATTCCCTTGGGAATGCTGTTGGAAATCCTGTTGTAAGCAGTGGATGAGGACACTTTGTCCTGACCTGGCAGTTTGCTGTTGGGTTCACAGAGGCAAAAATCCAAGAGCACTTACTGAATTGGAAGTGCAGCTTTGGAACAGCGTGGCCACTGCAGGCCACGGATGGAGCACTCCAGCAGCAGTGCATGGATGTGGGAATTGGGAGGTTGGTGGGCTTGGGAACTGAGATGGATCAGTTGGGAGAGTTTGGAGCAGAGAGGCATAGGTGAGGTATAGCATTCCCTGGTTGCACAGGTAAGAGGTGGGACAGGGATTTGGGCATGGAAAGAGGGACAGGACTGATCCCACAATCCCGAAATCCCTGGTGGCTATGGGTAGATGGCAAAGACGCCATCCTGGATGTGGCAAAACCAAGAAAAATTCCTGGTTGTGGGTCATGTGTTGGGCCAGGAAGGCAGGAGCAGGATAAGGTGTGCTGCCAGAGTCCCTCTGGAGTAGCTTGGAGTAGGGCCAGCTGGGATGGAGTGGGATGACTGTGCTGGAGGAGGCTGGAGCGCCCTGTGCAGTCTCGTGACTTTGCACCGCTCCTGTTTCTATTTTTCAAAGGGTTTGGGAAGCCCTAAAAATAGGAGCACAAACAAAACCCAGGGAAGAACAGCAGCTCCTCAATCTTCCACCTTGGAATTGGCTGTACCTGTCGGGGCCGGTGCGGATGCGACAGAGAGGTGGAGCTGGCAGGATGCTCCTGCTGGTCCAAGGGGAGGTCTCCCAGGAGCCAATATCCTCACTGGAAGTGCTGTTGGGAGCCAGTTCATAGTTCCCCAGATGCTGCCTCTGATTGTTAATGGATATTTTGGCTTCCTGAGCCAGGCTGGGGAAGGGGGGGGGTTGCTGGAAAACAAGAGCCTGGTAGCAGGTTTGTGCATGGAAAAACACAGTAATAGGGTTTTCCAGAGATTTGAGGCCAGGATGACCTGTCCCAAATCCCACAGTGGCTGCTCACCATCACAGCCTAACAGGATTCCAGGTAATCCCATGAAGTGGAGCTGGATGAGTTACACACTGGCTTCACCTAGTACTTCCCACTCCTTTAACTCCCAGCCCTCCTTCCCGAGCATGCTGTGCCCCCTGGTGCTGGAAGCAAGCAGCTCTGGGATAAACCAGGATGGCTCCCAAGTTGTGGGGCTCTCCAGAGGGGGCTGGAGAAGGCTTAGCAGCAGCTTTGCTTCCATTCTTTTCCAGGAGGTGAGTGCTGTGCCTGCTGAACTTCCCAGGACCCGCCAGCCATGCCAGGGATTGTCGTGTTCCGCCGGCGCTGGTCTGTGGGCAGCGATGACCTGGTTCTGCCAGCCGTCTTCCTCTTCCTCCTTCACACCACCTGGTAAGTGAGAAGGGCACAAGGATGCTTGGAATTCACCCAGGAATTCTTCTGGCTATTCCTGGCGCGCCTGGAAATTTTTCCTGCGCTTCTACACGGGGCTGGAAAGTTTGGTTGGGGCATTCCTGCTGGACACCAACATTTTTCCAGCTTCTGTTTTTGTAGCTAAGCTCTGTTCCAAGTTCCAGCCTAGGTTCAAAGAGCCTGACCAGCGCTCCTTGTTATCCTCCTGTGCCACCCGAGGTTTTCCACTGGAATTTAGGGCTGTGCTTCTGTATAGAAGCTCAGGAAAAACAAGCGTGGAATCCTGGAACAGTTTGGGTTGGTGGAGACCTTAAAGACCATCCAGTTCAGCCCCCTGAGACGGGCAAGGACAGCTACGGCTAGGTGGTTCCTAGCCCCATCCAACTAGGCCTTGAACACTTCCAAGGGATGTGGCAGCCACAACTTCTCTGGAGTGGCAAATCCCATGGGATAATGTTGCAGGGATGAAATGGTTCACACAGGGGCAGCAGGGCCTCTGGATGGGCTTGTGGGGATTTGGGGCCCAAATGAAGATTCCCGTAAGGAGTGGTGGGACACTGAGGAGGGAAGCAGCTGTGGGATATTCCACGGTTTCCCTTGGCTTTCCTGCCTGGCAGGTTTGTGATCCTGTCGGTGGTGCTCTTCGGGCTGGTGTACAACCCCAACGAGACGTGCTCCCTGAACCTGGTGGACCACGGCCGGGGCTACCTGGGCATCCTGCTGAGCTGCATGATCGCCGAGCTGGCCATCATCTGGCTGAGCATGCGCGGGAGCATCCTGTACACGGAGCCGCGGGATTCCATGCAGTACGTCCTCTATGTCCGACTGGGTAAGCAGGCGGAGCCTCCGCACTTCCGTGTGCTCTTCCCTGGAGCCTCCTCTCCCTCCCTGCCCGGCGCGGCTCCTCCGGCACGGCCAGATGGCTGCCGGGATGTGCCGTGCATCCCGATGAATCCATAGACTTGTCACGGCTCTCAGACTGGCAGGTGATGTCCCGGATAGCCTCCTTTCCCTCTCATGGAATCTGCTCTCCTTCTGTGCCTCCTTTCCCCCCGACACTTCCACGGATAGAGGCATAAATCCCAAAGGTTCTCACCCCGAGGTGTTGCCTCTTGAGTCACCTGATCCATCCCTCCAGGCGCTGCGAGGAAAATAGGTTTTTCACCTGCTCATTCCCCTTTTCTTCCTCTAAGCAATTCCTGTCTCGCTCCCTCTCCAAAAACTAGAGCAGGGAAGAGATTATTCCTTGATCCCTCATTCCCTTTTAGCTTGTTTTCCCTGCGTTCTGTTGCCTTCCAGGTACAGAAATTTAATCAGATTTTTCTGTGCCAAATGAAGATTTTTATGAGAAAAATCTTTGGAGATGCAGAGCCAAACCCATTCCAAACAAATCATCCTGTGGGTTTGCATCCCTGCCTTTTGCTGGATTGTTTTCCTGCAGAATCCACTAAAATAGGCATAACCTTGCTTGAAAGCTCAGTCTGGAAGACTTGGAATGCTCAGTGCAAGTCATTAACGCAAACAGCAAACAAATCTCCCTCTCCAGCTTTCCAGCCAGTCTCCCTAGGGAAGCACAGGGAGCCAGGCAGTTTGTGTTAAAACCAGACTAAGTGGGGCAGAGGAGGTAGGGAGAATCCAAAGGAAGGTTTTTCTGCCCCCCCCCAAACATCCCATCTTCCTTAAACTCTCTGTGTGCTCAGGAGTGGGATTTCCTTAGGATTTTGGGTCTTGTATTCCCTTTTTCCTGCTTTTTTTTGCTTTTGGTGGTTGATCAGTTGTGCTGATGGAAGTGGGAGCGTGACCAGTGCGTGGGCAAGGTCCATGTGACTGTCCCAATTTAAGCATGTGCTGTTTAATGCAGAGGAATTTAGGGAATTAACTCCAGTGTGAACCTGGGAATGTCTCATCCCTGCTCCTGCTGCTCCTGTCCTGCAGCACACAAAGGGGAGAGGAGCCAAGGGAAGCAAAACCTAACTCAGGCATAAACCGGGTTCATCAGGAACTAGTCCCAGCCCTGATTCCTTGCCCAGGAAAGCTCTGTCTCCTGGAACTGGTCTTTCCAGGTCTGTAGCAAAGTCACTTATGGAAAGATTCTGTGCCAGCAGGAGATAAGGAGGGTGAGTGGGGTAAGCCAGGCTCCACCAAAACTTAGGCAATCTCAAGCAAGGTATTCACCTTCTCCACACCTGATTGCCTACGTGTCCTTTGGAATTCTGCGGGGAAAGTGGGGGGATGGACAGAGCAGTTTCTCAGCTTTTTTTTTGTTCCAGGGGAGCACTGTTAATCCCCAGTTTCTAGTTTGCTGTCAGAGTCACGTGCAAAACTGAGGAGTGCTGTCTCCTTGGAACTGTTATGGGAAGGGCTGCAAAGGTGCTGAGAATGTTTGCTAAGCGTAGTGAGCAGGATTAATCCTGGATCCACACGATTTATTTTGGATCCATGACTCAGGCCAGCTGTCTGAGGTAGTTAAGGTTTGGGTCCTGTGATTCCTGCTGGCTCAGGGAGTCTTTCCAGCGGCATGGGAGGAAGGTCTGGGTCTCTGATTCATACCTGTGACACAACCAAGGGCGCTGACCCCTCCACGATCCCATTTTTTCAGAGTCGTTTGGAACACGTCGCACTTTTGGCTCATCTCCTTACATATCCCCTTCCAAAGCATTTTTATACCTGTTCCTTGTGAGAAAACGGGGAGAGTAGCTCATCCTTAGGGGAAAAGATGCTGTTACCGATGCTGTTCCCGTTTTTTCCAGCGATCCTGGTGATCGAGTTCGTGTACGCCATCGTGGGCATCGTGTGGCTGACGCAGTACTACACGTCCTGCAACGACATCACAGCCAAGAGTGTCACCCTAGGTACGGAGCTGGAATGCGGCCTGGGAGCATTCCCACAGATGGGCGGGCGTCCTTCATTCCTGCCTGTGCCCCGGTTGACTCTGGGAAGTGGATGGGAGCTGTCAATGTGGGGCTTGTTTTCCTGTTTATTGCTCGGAACAGTCGTTCCATTCATCTGCCTGCGCTGCCAGCACTCAGGCAGGGATCTGTGTTCCCAGGGAAGGGCAGTCTGTAAATTCCACGTTTTCTCTTCAGAATGGCTTTACTGTTTTCCTGGAAGCCTTTCCCAGTCTCCTGGTGGGCATGTTGTTGATGGTGCAGTCCCGGATACTCAGGGAGCATTTAACGGCCCCATAAAACAGCTGGAAGACTCATCCAGCTGTGGCTTAAAAGCCTTTCCAGAGGATTTCCTTTTGCTGCGGGAGTTTGGGGTGAGAAGTGAGGGCCGGAGCACCTGACTCCTGGTTTTTTTTTTTTTGTTTTTNTTTTTTCCAGGCATGGTGGTGTGCAACTGGGTGGTGATCCTGAGTGTGTGCATCACTGTGCTGTGTGTCTTTGATCCCACGGGACGCACTTTCGTCAAGCTCCGCGCCACCAAGCGCCGGCAGCGCAACCTGAGGACCTACAACCTCAGGTGAGGCAGCGTTCCATAGGATCCCAGAATTCTGGGGTGCCTTGGGTGGAAGGCGCCTTAAAGATCATCCAGTTCCAGCCCCCTGTCATGTGCAGGGATGCTTTCCACTGGACAAGGTTGCTCCAGCCTGGCCTTGGACACTTCCGGGGATGGGGTAGCTACAGCTTCTCCTTTCCAGGGCCACACCACCCTCACAGGGAAGCATCTCTTCCCAATATCCCATCTATCCCTGCCCTCTGTCAGTGGGAAGCCGTTTTCCCTTGTCCTGTCCCTCCAGCCCTTTGTCCAAAGTCCCTCTCTAGCTCTCTTGGATCCACTTTAGGCACTCGGGGATCTCTCTGGAGCCTTCTCTTGTCTGTCTGAACATTCCCAGCTCTCCCAGCCTGTTTTTGCAGCAGCCGGAATTTCCCTTCTATCCAAGGACACAAAGATGTAAGGAAAGAACCAGTGGAGTGTTTCAGGCTTGCCATTGCTGTGTCCTCATGGCTGCAGGCACCCAAAATCCTCCCAGAGCCAGAGAATTCCAGGATGGTTTGGGTTGGAAGGGATCTTAAATCCCTTTAAGCCACGGGCAGGGACACATTCCACTACACCAGGTTGTTCCAAGCTCTGTCCAAGCTGTCCTGGAGCACTTCCAGGGATGGTGCAGCCACAGCTTCCAAGGGCAAGCTTTCTGGAAGAGTGTCCTGCTTTTTTGGGATCTTGCCCTTCTCCTTGCCTTGCCACAGGGAGCATTCCTCTCTGCTGAGGGGGATTTTGGGAGGATGCAGCTCCCTGTCAGGTGCTGTGTGTGGGCACCTGCATCCAAAGGAGGCAAAGCCATGCAGAATCCAGCTGGATTCTGCCTTAAGTACTGGATTAATGGATCCTCGTGGACCATGCTGACCACAACAACCTGTTTGTCCATATCCCATAACAGCGTTTTCTGTGGTAACAGTGAGTCTGTTCTTAAATTTTCCTTACTTCAAGGCAGCATTTCCTTCCAAAATCCCCTTTCTTCCTTTATTTTCCTTTCCAAAATCCAACCTTTTGCCCTGAGGTTTCTTCTATTTAGTCTTGGCCAAGGAACAGTTCCCTTTGTGTTGGCAGTCAGATCTTTTAATTAAGAATTGATTCCATCTTGGAGCTCCCCAGATGGGGAGAGAAAAAGCTTTTTTCACCAGGCAAGGCTTTTTCCAAAGGATTTTTTCCAGTAGGGGACAACACAAACAGGCTTTGTTTCCTTTGATATGTGACTGTCCTTGAGGAATGTGGCTTTGGAGGGCATCGGGATCTGAGGGATGAGAAATGAGGCTTTCAAAAAACGCTCTTCAAATTTCCCATTTTTCATTGGGTTTGTGTATTTTGTGTATTCCAGTGACTTGGAATGAACTCCTTTTTGAGGGAAAACTAGGCTTTTCTAAGGATAGTGCATCAAGTTCTGTGGGAAGGAGCCTGGTTTTTATTGTGGAATGCCAGATATTCCTCCTGACCTTTCCAATGTGTTACAGAATCCTCGAATATTTGGAATTAGTGCCTGGTGTGGTGATAGCTGCCTGGGATCAGGGCATTCCTAGGAAGATAAGAAGGATGATACTACGGATGTAGTACTACATCCAATGAAAAAATGCTTCCCTGTGAGAGTGGTGAGGCACTGGAATGGTTTTACCAGAGCAGCTGTGGCTGCTCCATCCCTGGAAGTGTCCAGGGCTGGATGGGGCTTGGAGCAATCTGGGATAGTGCCCGTGTAAGGGAGTGGAACTGGATGAGCTTTGTGGTCCCTTCCATCCCAAACCATTCCAGAATCCTGTGACGATTTTTCCAAAGCAAATCTGAGCTCCACCGCTTGCAAAAGTAAATTTGAACCAACCCAGAATTATCTCCTCTGTGGGGAATTTTGAGATCCCAGAAAGCTGAGTGAAGGCCTTTCTCCCTTGGCTGGGTTTTTCCCTCCAGGCCTGCAGCATTTATGGAGAGCTTGTTCCTGCTGTTCCTGGGTTTTCCCTCTGGAAAGGGAATGTTAACAGCTGTTAACAAGCAAATGCTGTGGGCTATGATGTGAAAAACAAACATCAAATGTGACTGTTCACTGCTCAAGCAATTGTTTCCAAAGGATATATTCCCAGCTTCTCCCTCTTGCTGAAAGAAATCCTTTCCAAGGAGTAGACGAGGAAGTTCTCTGCCTGGCTGGATTGTGTCCCACAGTGGTTTTTCTTTTCCAGTGGCATCCTGGTGTGTGTAGGCTGGGAAGAAGAAACAGCCCAATGAAAGGCTTGGCTTGTTGTGCCAAGGCTTTTCCAAGGAACTTTGAAGCTCCTAGTGAACATGTGGAAGTTAGGAAGAAAGAATTTGGGAAATGATGCAGGGAAAATAGCTCAGAGTACACTTGGTTGTTGAACCCCACCAGGGAAATCCTGGAGTTCTGTAGAATCTGGGGGAGCAAAGCCCTGCTGCCACTCATATTCCCATTCCTCTTCTGAAAGGCTATGGAGAGCTGTCTTTGGATGCTCAGGCAGGAGCTGATGGATCCCTGTGGGATCTGCTCCTTCCATTTCAAGCAAATATTCCTTTGCCATCATCTTTTCCTTCCAGGTGCAAAGGTGCAGCCCACTTTCTGGGCTTGGGCTTATCCTGATGGGATACCCTGCCAGAGAACTGAGTGGTATTTTATTTTGGATTGCTCTGACCTGGATTAAATCTGTGTTTCCTACAAAAAAAAAAAAAATAAAAAGAAGAGCTATTGTGGACTTCAGGGAGCTTGGCACTCTGGCACCAAATCAGTCCCTACTACCATGGCAGGGGGTGGTACACAGTGGTCCTAAAAGGCCCTTCCAACCCAAAGCATTCCATGATTCTGGAAAATTGCGTGTCTGAAATGCTCAGGGTCTCTTGTGCCATTCCCACTCCCTCATCCTGTGGTAGATTTTTTTTCCTCCCGAGTGGTTTCACATCTTGGCACGTGGAGCAGCTGCCAAATTGCAGCAGGAGCTTCATTCCATGCATCCCATTCAGGCAGGATACCAAGCATCCAAACACAGTGCTTGATACTGTGGATTCACACTTCCCTGAAGCGTATCCAGGCAAAGGAACAGAGCTGGAGAAGGAGCTGGAGCGCCAGGAGTGGTTGAGGTAGCTGAGGGGGCTCAGCCTGGGGAAAAGGAGGGCTGGGGGGACCTTGTCCCATTCTTCCAGGGACAGTACAGGCTGTGCCCACTCCGTGTTGGATCCTGCGCCATGTTCTGCCTCTCCTCACATTCCTGCTCTCCCCTTTATTCCCAGACACCGCCTGGAAGAGGGGCAAGCCAGCAGCTGGACACGCAGGCTCAAAGTGTTCCTTTGCTGCACGCGAACAAAGGACTCGCAGTCGGTGGGTACCAAATATCTCCTGGTGGGAGTCAAAGTATCAGGGGGAGAAATCCCTGTTTTCCCTCAGGATAGGGTCACATTTAGCAGCACTTTGTGGGCAGCTCCCGTTTCCCTTTATCAGTCCCTTCCTGAGTATTTTCTCCTGTTGTTTCCATCAGTCTCACACGCTTAAGGAGGAGAATTTGGAAGTGGGGAAAAGAAAACTTGGAAAAACCTGGAAGAATTCTTCTGGATTTCCTGATGGTCAAAAACTACTCTTTAATCCATAGATCCATGTGAAGATCATTGGGAATTTTCATGTGCTGCCGTTGGGATTTTCCCTTGCTGTTCTCTAGCAGGGAAGGGTAAAGGCCTTGAAATTCCTTCCCCAAAAGTTAACATTCCATTCTCCTTAGAATCACTGGGAGCAAGTTGGTGCCTGAGGGTGGGATTCACCAGCATTCCTGAGAATCTGCTGGAGAGACAAGTCAAAGTTTGGCACTGGAGAACTTTGCTTTTGATTTAAATAATTTGGTTAGAATTCTGAGGATTTGAGGACTCTTGAAGGAGCCAGCAGAACCAGGGAATTGCTCCCAGAGATAGGAGAAAGTCATAAAAATCAGGAGATTTGTGGACTTGCAGGCACTGAGCTCTGAATTAGTTACAACCTCTCAGGGAAAAAGCTGGGATTTATCAAGGACATTCCAACAAAACCAGCGGTGGCCAAAAAAATCCGCCCAGACGTTTAACTCCAGTTAGAAGGGCACGGAAAATGACAGGGAAAACACCAAGGGACCGACCACAGCCACTGTGTCCTCACTAAATATAGCCCAGAGTTCGTGCTCCAAAAGGATGCAGCAGGAAAAGGAGCACGTTGGAAGGGAGGTGAGCATGGAGAGGCAGAGAAATGAGACTTGGATTGAAAGCTCCAAAGGGAAAATGGAAAAATAAAGGAGTCGCATTTGTTCTTTCCAGGTGATAAATTGAATTAACAACATTTCTTAGGGAGTGCTGTGGAATTATCCACAGGTGCAGCTTCCAGAGTGTGGAAGGCTGCAGGAATTGTCACAGCCCATGTGCAGAAATCCAGCGCTGTGTCCTGGAATGCTGCCCCTCCCAGGATCCCTTTTCCTGGCGGCTGAAATGCCACCATGTTCCCCAGGAATGTCCCTCTGGGAAGTTCAAGCCCAGGCTTGCCAGCTCCCAGCTTATCTGCTGGGGAAATCCATCTGGAAATCCATCTGGAAAAGTGAAACCAAAGGAGCTTTGTGCCCTGTGGGTGAGTGCCCTGCCCTCCCCTGTGGCAGCTCCCACAGCAGCTTTTCCTCGGTGCTCCAGAGCAGAGGCACTTCCCTTCTCCCTGAGAGCACATCCAGGTCACCTTGCCCAGGTGCTGGGGACTCCTGTCCTGAGGGCACAGCATGGATGCTGCATCCTGGGAGAGAGAGAGCCCTGACAGGCACCTGAATGCCCTGAACAACTCCCATTTTATTCAGGATGGCAAAGTATTCCAAACGTTTTGAGTTCTTTTTGACAAACTTTCCATTCTTCAGTGACGCTTTCTCTTTTTTTTTTTAAGCTTGGAATAAAACTGGATTCCAGACGCCTCACATTCCTCATGCTGTTGAATTTCCACTTTACATCCAGCTTCTGAGCAATTTCCAGCCTCTTTTCTCTGCAGGAGCAAGCCCTGACGTTGTGTCCTGGCGTGGCAGCGTGTGGAATGAATGAGCACGTAATGGATCAAAAATGAATCCATTGCTGCCTATCCCAGACTCCGTGGAAAAAAAACAAAACGTAGCAGCAGAGGATCGTTGTCCTCTGGACTGGAGAAGTGTTTTATGGGACAGAGATGGCTTTGGGGAGAGGATCTGGGGTGAAGTCTGAAGCCTCAGAGCCTTCAGGGTTTGCAGCAGATCACTCCAGGTGGACGGACAGGAATAATGTCAGGTGTTCCCGCAAATAGCTGCTCCTTTGGAGCGGAAAATACGCACTGAACTTCCATCAGGGCCTTTTTTTTGTCCGAGCATCCAGGGCTGTAGCTGCCACTTTGGATTAATGGGTGTTTGTCCTCTTTCCTTTGGAGGCTCTTGGCATTTCTTGTGAGCTCACAGGAGCCGTGCTAGGATTGATGAGGTCAGGGTTTCAAGGATACTGCAGTTGGAATGCCGTTGGCTTTCCAAAGGCACTGCTGGCACAGAGAGTTGGCACCTGGAGCCCCAGTTCTTAATGGGGATTTAACTGGCTTTTGTAGGGAAGTGAAAAATGACAGAAAGTCATCCCACACGCCAGGAGTTTGGCAGGGATAAAAGGATGTAGGTCATTCCTGCAGGGAAGAGAAGGGATTTACTGTCTTGATGGTCAAAGAAGGGAGAGGAGAAATCCTGTCCTGGAGTGCTCAGGGTTTCCACAACACTCCAGTCTTGTGTGCTTTGATGCTGGATAAAGGATACTATGAAAACACAGGATAAAGGTTCAGTGTAAGGCTGTGATCATCCTTGTAGGAAGAGTTTTGGATGGCAGGAGTCAAATATGGACCATTGGTGGGTACAGTTCCACGTTTTGTTGCTCCAGCCTCTGGATCATCCTTGTCCACAGGCTGGAGTAATGACAGGTCAGCACTGACCCACATTCCAGCTCCTCTCCAGCCTCCCAAAATATTCTCCTGTAACATCTTGTGGGTTTTTTTTCCCTGTACCACAGAGGAAAAAGTGGCAAAAGGACATTTCTCCTCAAAATATCTTCGTCCCTCTGCTCCAGAGTTTTTGTTTGACTCTCTCAGGTCACTTCCATTTCTGTCCCTCCTTTTTTGGGTTCGGTCACCTTCATTCCTGGGAATTCTGCATTCAGTGACTCAGTTCTTACTTTTCATGCCTTTTTGCTTGGGTGTCATCCAAAATAAACCTGGAAAAGCCTGGCAATACGGGCAAAAGGATCCAGGTCTGGGATGCATTTGGGCAAGTTAAATTTGGGCAGAAGGATCCCAGGTCTGGAATAAGTACAGGCAAGTTAAATAGGGGCAAAAGGGTCCCCAGGTCTGGGGTAAATTTGGAGAAAGGTTCTCAGGTTTGGGTTAAGTTTGGGCAAGAGGGTCTCAGGTCTGGGAAAAGGGCAAAGTTAGAGTTGAAGAGACTCTTAAATAGGAGAAGATTAGTGGTTTTCCCTCATGGAATGGCCTTTATTCTGCTTTAGAGGAGAAAGGATGACTCCGAGGCTGTACTGGATTGGGATTTGCTTGGTTTTCATCCCATTTTCTCTGCTTCGTTTAATAGAGCCAAAACTATTCCCTTTCCCTCCCTTTGTCCTGCGTGAGCTGTTCGGATGTCGAGGTGCCCACACGTGGCACAAATCCAGCCCCCGAGTGGGACCGTGGAAAATAAACAGGAGACAATAATCATGTGGTTAGTCCAGATCTGGCATTCCCTGCAGGAATCTCGTGGCTGTTTCGGAGGCCGAGCTCCAGAAACGAGTCCACTTCTCACTTTGTGTCCTGCGTTGAGGCTTCCCACACCCAAACTCCCCCTCCGACCCCTCTCTCCCTGGATTTTGCAGGACGCCTACTCCGAGATCGCCTACCTTTTTGCGGAATTCTTCCGAGACCTGGACATCGTCCCCTCTGACATCATTGCGGGGCTGGTTCTCCTGCGGCAGCGGCAGCGGGCCAAGCGCAACGCCGTGCTGGATGAGGTGGGAAAACCTGGGAATCTCTCCTTCCCAGCTGCTCCAGGATTCCCTGGGAAACAGCTGAGTGGCTCTGCCGGCCTCGTTGCCGGGCTGTTTTCGCTCGCTGAGGTGGGAAAGAAAAACAATGGCGACTTCAGCAGCTTTTCCGGAGTTTTTCCCTGTGGTTTTTCCCTCTGAAAGGGCTCAGCTGGTGCTGAGTCAAGTCTGGAATCTGGAATTGATCTTCTCCAGGCAGGTGATACAGGGGGGGGGGCTCTCGATCCCAAAAGAGCCTCCAAGGGGGTTGTAGGTACTTGGAAATGAATGGGAAGATTATTCCCACTGTACAGCGATATACAGTGATGTGGAGAAGACTTCAGCAATCTGCATAGGAAAGGAATTCCTAAATTTCCAAGCTGCTATTGAGGTTTGCAGATTGCCAAGCAGTAGGAAATTGGTTTATTTGATTGAGGTTTTTCCCTTGATTTGGAATTCAGGCTACAGAAGGAAAATAATCCCTGTTTCCCAAGCTGCTGTTGAGGTTTACAGATTGTTAGCCCAGTAGGAAATTGATTTATTT
>VYXD01005475.1:94649-119087 GCA_013397195.1 Hylia prasina
TAACTCCAACCCCCAGTCCAGCTCTCCAGGGTAACTGAGGTTTTATAGGATGCAAGCACAGCACATGGCCCTAAATTGGCTTTGTGACCCTCTCCAGGTATCCTCTGGCCTGCTGGAAAGGGGATATTTAGGGAGCTCATTTCCAAATTTGCAGGAAACTGCCAAGGAAGCTGTGTTGTGGGATACCCAGAGAAATTCCTCAGGAAATCAGGCAGAGAAATTTTTAGGAGGGAGTGGCTCTTGCCTGGCATCCCTGCTTTGCTCTCCTCAGTCACTGCAGTGCAGGTGGCAGAGGGGGCTGGCGCTTGGCATGTGCTTAACTGTGGGAAAAGGGAAATGGGGGGGAGAAATTCCGAGAGATTCCAGGCTCAGGGAGTCCCGTGTCTTCCAGCAAGAGATGCAGCGGTACCGGGAGGTGTGTTACTACATGCTCTTCGCCTTGGCAGCCTATGGGTGGCCCATTTACCTCATGAGGAAGCCCACATGTGGACTCTGTCGCCTGGCCAGATCCTGCTCGTGAGTGCCCGCCCTCATCCCTTTTTTCCTGCCTGGTTTTCCCACATTTAGAAATACCCTTTGCTTTTTTCCCCCCCACGTTTATTTCGTCCCCTTGGTGCTTCCTCCCTGCTCGATTTCTTCCCTGCCTTTTTCTCCTCACGTTTTTTCTTTCTGTCTCTCTGGGCTTCGTATTCCAAAGGCTTTCTGAATTTTTTCCAGTTCCTTGTACATAAACCAGCCTGTCCTCTGCTCCATCCTCTCTGGAGCATGGAACAGCCAGCAGAGAGAACTCACCTGGCACAACACCAAGTCCAAAAAGAGCTCCTTGGAGCTCAGAAATCAGGGAGTTGACGCTTGGGTCCTGATTAAAAGACCTCCAAGATCTGCGTGGCTTGGGCTCTGTTCCCTCAGATTAATTGGATTTTTCCAGCTCGAGATTTTTGCCCCGGTGCAGGGGTTTGTTTCCAGCTGCCAGAATTCTATCACTGGATTCAATTTGGGCACAAGCTTTTGGCACTTCCTGGGCTGTTGGGAGGAATGTGGTTCCTTGGGAATGCTTTTATTTGTGAGAGAGAAAGAAGGAAAATCAATCTGTGCTTCTCTTTTTATTTTGGGATGATTCTAACCCCGTTTTTTCCCTATAAATAAACCTGGAGCTCAGTCAGTGTTGGCTTTTCCGTGTTGAAGCACTTGAAAACTGCACTTCCAAGCATGGTCTCCTTGGAGGAGCCATCCTACCATCCTGGGATGCCTTCCTTGGCGACTGGCTGCATTGTAGCTCTCTCTGGTGCTCGAAAGGAAAACTGCACCTGATCCCAGATTCTGAGGCCGTGTGGTTTATCCTTCACTTGGCACCCGCTGCCGTCGGGATGAGGGTGTTCGCCTTTCCCTTTCCTCCAGGCACGCCGCTCTAAATCCAGCCTTTTTTCCCCCCTCAAAGCTGTGCTTCCCTGCTGCAGGTGTTGCTGCCTGTGCCCGTCGCGCCCGCGCTACGCTCCGGGTGTCACCATCGAGGAGGACAATTGCTGTGGCTGCAACGCCATCGCCATCCGGCGCCACTTCCTGGACGAGAACATGACCTCGGTGGACATCGTCTACACCTCCTGCCACGACGCTGTAAGGACAGCCCCAGAGCCCCATCCCAATGGGATTTACTCCTTCCGGCTGCAGGGGGACAAAGAAGGGAAACTGAGCCCTTCTCCCTCCCGTTTCCGTTGAGAAATTGTCATTGGGGCACAAATCCTGTTGTGTGCTCTGCCTCCTTTTCCCTGAGGGTAATCCAATGGGAGTATCTCTCCTGGTCTTTTCCAGGTTTATGAAACCCCTTTCTACGTGGCCGTGGACCATGACAAGAAGAAGGTGGTCATCAGCATCCGGGGAACTCTGTCTCCAAAAGTAAGTGGGATGTGGGGTGGCCTCCCCGGCCCAGGTGGACATTCCAGAGAGTTGGAGCCCCTGCCGGTTTGGATTCCTGACCTGGATTTGACTCACCTGAAGCAAGGCGACTGCTCTTCTTCCAGGATGCCCTGACGGATCTGACAGGGGATGCGGAGCGCCTGCCAGTTGAGGGGCACCATGGAACGTGGCTGGGACACAAGGTGGGGGAAACAAAGGGAAAACGATCCCAAACCAACCTTAAAAGCAAACAAAACCCCGTGGATTTTTCTAATTATTTCACTTTTTAATTATAAACCCCCAAATAGTCTTAATTACTCGAAAAAGAAGTTACAGAAAAGGCTTGGAGCTGTTAAATAATTATTGGGGACAGTTAAAATCGCTGGGCGTGTAATTAAAAACTCCGTACAATTAGAGAATTCCAAATTCAGAAAGGCATCGTGGAGACCCACAATGAAATTCCTGGAGCCACTCAAATTACTTTTTCTTCCAGCGAGGTTTAAGGAATTTTCAATCAAAGCCTGAGAATGTGCTTAAAATTCCGCTGTGATGGGAATGTCCTCAAAGGATGCTGGCAGGAAACGGATCCGTGAAATTAGATGGATGCTCTGTGTCTGTGAGCAGCTCTGGACTGGCTAAATCCATTTATTCCAGAGCTGACCTTTGCCACTGTCTGGCAAAGGAACAGCGTGCCAATTTTTTAAGATGATCAGGAATTTGGCAGCTTCCAAAGCTGCAGTGCCAGGTTGGGAAAGGAAAATCCAGAGTGAAGGTTGGAAAGAACGGAGCAGTTGCTGGAAGTGCCGCTGGGGGAGGGGATGAGGTGTTGCTCAAGGTGGGATGTGGAGCTTGGAAGTCCTTGAAAGCCATGAGTTGGGAACTCCAGCTTTCCTCATGGTGTCCTGCTGCAATACCAAACCTCTTCCCTCTGCTTTAGGAAATAGAACCGTGGGATCCTGGGGTGGTTTGGGTTGGAAGGGACTTCCAAGATCCTGGTCCAGCCCCTGCCATGGGCTGGGACACCTTGGAGGATGAATCTTGAAGGATGAACTTGGATTAGTGGAAGGTGTCCCTGCTCATGGGACTGGGATGGGCTTTTAGGTCCCTTCCAATCCAAACGCTTCCAGAATTCCATGATTCGATGAATATGCAGGAATAGATCCTTGCAGAAATTGGCTTTGCTTTTGATCTTTATATGAAAATATTCCTCTATTGACGACTTCCATGAAACATTATCAGTTTATTCCCTTTGTTCAGACAGAGCTTTTATTTGTCCTTTGTGTTATTTCTTTTTTTGGGATTGCTGCCCGGAGAGAAATATTCACTTTCTCTGGAATTATTATCAATATTAATCTGCAGACAATAATGTGCTGTTGATTCCTGAGGGAAAACTAAGGGAGATAATGGAATTTTAAATGCATTTTTAATGTCCAGGAGTCAAGTTTAATATCCAAACAAATCCAGTGTCTCACTTACACATTTAATTTGGAGACAGGGACTTGGCTATGTGGGAGCTTTCCCAGGATTTGTTTGATTTGGGGTGTTTTCCTGCCGATTCTGTCCCACCCATACCATCAGCCATTCTAAAATTCCAAGTCTTGATGTTAACATGAGTATTTTTATCACTCCGTGGCTCCAGTGTCACAATTTAAAAAAAATATTTATCAGAGCTCCAAGCTATTCTGGATCAAAAAATAGAGCTGGAACTAAAGTTTAGGGATTAGAATGCCCTAAAAAAATAAGGATTATAAAGAAGAATCCAACTTCACTATTTTTGCAATAAAATAAACTGATTTTACAACAAAGTTAATTTAAAAAATAATCCTCAGCCAAAGGGGTGAATCCAGATTCAACTGTTGAACTCCCAGGACAAAATTAGTGAAAATAGGATGTTATGGAGCTTTGCTTCCTGGTGTCAAGCCAACCAGGAGGACAACGGGGAGCTGCTGGACAGTCCTGGAAGCTCAGCCACGATCCCAGGTTGGTAGAGCATCCAGTAATGAGAATTTCCAACATTTTTCTCTCATAAATAGACCCTTCTGAGGGTTTTCCCCCAAAATCTCAAATATCCCACAGCACTTTTTTGCCTTTAGGATGCAAACCAGTGCAGAATATTTCCATTCCTTTTCCCTAAATCCTTAATCTGTTTGGTTTTATTTACATGTTAACTTCCAAAATTAAGCACAAATGGTTTTATTAACTAGAAATTGGATTTGTTTCCCAGAGAATTTACAGATGCTACATCCCTGAAAGTGTCCAAGACCAGATTAGGTAGGGCTTGGAGCAACCTGGGCTAAAGGAACGTGTCCCTGTCCATGGAATGGGATGATCCTTAAGGTCCCTTTCAACCCATACTAGGATTCTGTGAAGTTTAGGGAATTTTTCCAATGGAAAATCTAAATGGAAGTTTGCAGTCTCATTCTGTAATAATTAAAATCCCTGTTTCCATTAGGATATAATTACCAAAAGCATGTCCCAAGGACTGACTAACATCCCAGCAGTGACATCACCGTGGATTTGGGTCGCGCTCTCTAAAAATAGAATCCCAAATTCGTGGTGGGAATTTAGATCAGTGGCCTGCTGCTCGCCTCTCATTAGGACTGGGAATGGAGACTCTTCTGGAAACTGGGATAAGGAACAACCACTGTGGTGCTTTGTGGTGGTGGCAGCATCCCATGTATCTCATTTCCATGGAGTGGGGTCTCTGCCGTCCTGCTTCCCCCCTCCAGTATCCAGATTGGGATGAAACACATTTCAGATACTGAGGACCTAGAAAATTCCATGTTTCTTTGCTTTCCTTTCCTCACTGGCTTCTCTTATGCCTTTCTGCCCCTCTTTGAAACAGTCCAAGAAATTCCATAAGAATGGAATAAAACTTGATCTCTGGAGGATTTTCCCGCCCGAATTTCCGCCCCCTCATTTTCCAAATGCCATTTTCCCCCTCAGCTCTTTCTCTGATTTACCTCTGATTTCTCCCTGATATTTCCCTGGTTTTCCCCTCTGATTATCCTGCCGTGCTTAACTCCAACCCCCCAATCCACCTCTCCGGGATAACTGAGGTTTTATGTAGTATTATTTATAGATATTTTCCTTTGCTTTTGGAGCCAGGGATCCTTTTATATCTCCGAGATGGAGAGTGAGCCCCCCGTAACATTCCCATTGTACTTAGAGCATTTCAAGGTAGGGATTTAAAGGAAAACAGCCAAGGAGATGGTTTCCCCCCATTTTTTGGAGGTCAGGCTCACTTCCCACTGAATTAAACTGTAGCATCATGAGGAATTTATGCAACAAACCAAATTCCAGTTGCTTGTTTATAACTGCGTTTGGAATTGGATCAACTACATTTGGAATCACCACAGACATAGAGAAACACTCCTCAACAGAGAGAAGGAATGTTTAGACCCAGATATGATCTTCCCCATCTTCCAGCACTTCTTGACTTCTAGGGAATAAAAACCTTCAATAATTTGGGATGAATGTCCTCTGACAGCCAAATTCCCTTAATATTGTTGGCTGGAGAGGACAGGAACTAATTCCAAGCGCTGCTACTTTTCCTGGTGTTTGTATTATTATCTCTGTTGGAATAATTCACACTTTTATTCACAGATTTAAATGGAGAACTCCTTCCCAGATTTACCTGGAATAGGATAATTTGGCTTTAAAAACACCAATATTTAGAATATCCAAGTCTATTTCTCTGTTCTGCCCCAGGTCCCGGGGCCTGAAGTACCAAATCCACAATCTTGTGTTTAAATTAATTGGATTTGGGGTAGTTTTCCCTGAAAAGCCCAGGAATAGGTCCTTGGAGTGTTCCATACTTAAGAACTGCCTTTACTCCCTAAACACCAAAACTTTGGAAATGCAGAGGGGAGTCAGTTCTCCCTCCGTCCTGATCCATGCTGAGGAACATTCCAGAGCTTCTTCACCTTCTGGCTGCTGGATGTTGAGATCCCATTTACATCCTGCTGTGTCTTCCCACAGGGAATGGTGCTGTCTGCTGAGTACATCAAGAAGAAGTTGGAGCAGGAGATGGTGCTGTCTCAAGCTTTTGGACGAGATTTGGTGAGTGTGGCTTGCCTCTGGACAGAGGATGAGACTTCCATAAAAAACTGGGGTTTAAGGGAATCTCCGTGTCCCCGAGTCTGTTGTATTCGTTTCTCAGCTCTTCCTTTAATTCCTGGCCCTCTGGATTTCCAGCTAGGTACTCATTCATGGAATGGTTTGGGTTGGAAGGGGCCTTAAAGCTCATCCCATTCCACCCCCTGCTATGGGCAGAGAACATTCCACAAGATCAGGTCTCTCCGAGCTCCATCCAGACTTTCTGCAAGGCTTTTTTATTTTGAAAGCACCAGTACTGCAGAGCTCCTGATTATTTTCCTTTTCCTGAGGCAGGAAGTCCCACGTGGTGGCAATGAAGGACAGGGAGCATTAAAACCAAATCGGCAGGAACTAAAATCCCATTTTTATGGAAATTTTCTTTGGAATGCCATGCTAACAGTCCCTGTGGGCGCATTCCTGGTGGCAGGGAGATGTCACAGGACTCAAGGGAGATGTTGGGAAGCAGCTTACCTACCTTGGTTCATGTGTTGGAGGTCGTTGTTGAAGTGCTGCCTTGGGATATTTGGTGGATGGAGGAAGAGATAAACCAGGATCCAGCTTTTTGGAATAGAGCTTCATTCCTCTCTGCCTAGAAAGGGAAAATGGGAGTTGTTCCCGTTACTCAGGAGGATTTTCTCCCTGACTTCAGGTCCATATGTGCCATCCCAGGTCCCGCCAGTTCAGGACCATGTTTGTGACAGTTGCCAAAGACAGATATTCCAGAGAAAAGTATCCAGTGAGGTGTAGAGACACTTTCTGTGTGGGCTTGGATATTATCAGGAGGGGCAAAAGGCTCCCATCATATCCTAAATAATTCAAATAGCTGGTGTGCCTTTCCTTTTTCTGCCTGCTTTTTTTCCTGTCAGGTAAGTCCCAGTAGGCCAAATGTAGAATTCCAGAAGTGAATGAATTCCAGCCTCCAGTGAGGCCCTGGCATAGGTTTCCCAGAAAAGCTGTCTCTGCCCCGTCCCTGGAAGTTTTCCAGGCCGGGTTGGACAGGACTGGGGAGTAACCTGGGCTGGTGGAAGGTGTCCCTGCCCATGGCAGAGGGTGGAATGGAATGATCCCTCCCTTTCTTTCCAGCCTGAACCATTCAGGATTCTGTGATAATTCCTTGAAGAAGAGCAAGCAAGGAGCCATTCAGCTGGAATCTGGAGCGCTCATGTATAGAAACAGACTCCAAAACTGGGGAAAGGGAGAGATTTGGAGGATAAATCAAATTTAATTTCCAGCCTGACCTCGATTCCTTGTTGTTGCCATGTGTTTTAGGGGAGAGGAACAAAACACTATGGCCTGATTGTGGTTGGGCATTCCCTTGGAGCTGGCACAGCTGCCATCCTGTCCTTCCTGCTGCGTCCGCAGTATCCATCCCTGAAGTGCTTTGCCTATTCCCCCCCAGGTGGGCTGCTCAGGTAGGTGTTGGGATACACTGGATCCTGCTTGTGAGGCTCTAGGGAGCAGTGAAGTGGACAGGTAGCCTGGAGAAGCTGAGTGTTTCCTCTGGGATGTAGCTTGGAAGTCAAGTTGGGATGGCAGATGGCCGCTTTCCCAAATAGTCTGATTTGTAACTGAATTATCCATGGCTCTAATTTTAATGGGAAATGGGCACAATTTCCTTACTCTCTGCCCACTCCCACTGAATAGATGGAAATTAGAGAGATACTTGACCAAATGCAGGTGTCTGCAGCAGCTTATCCAGTTGTTTGGACTCCTTTTCCAAAGAAATTAGACTTGGGATGTGATTTCTGTCCATCTGCAGCCCAAAATTGGTCACAGGGATTGTTCTGGTTTCTCTCCCTTGGCCAGGGGCCAAACCAGGGAGAGAGTAATCGTGAATCCCTCCCATTATAAATGGGAACAGACCTTCTGGTCATGTCATTCCCAAGCAAAGCATCCCATTGGATTGCTGGGAAGTGAGGGAAGGTCTTCCTAGTCCTGACAGACCCCATGGGGATCCTTGGAATCAGCTATGGATTGTGAGAAGCTTCTCGTGGTAGTTCCTGCATCATATTCCAGGAGCAGCCAAGGGTTTTAAATCATCCTGATGCTGGATCTGGATGCTGGCATTCCTTCTTGTAGTATTCCCAGGTCTTCTGCAGCCACAGAGCTACAGAGGAGATTTCAGGAGAGTTGCACAACCTTCTGCTCCAAACTTCCACTCCTGGATCCCTTGGTAGCTCCTGACTTGTGTCATGCCCAGGATCCATCCCTAGGTCAGTGAGGCAGCCTCTGCCCTTGGTAACTGGTTGGGAATTTCTCCAGGAAACTCTGAGTGGGAATCTTGATTTTTCTTCTTGTCTTGGACGTCAGATTGCTGCAGAAATTTGCCATCTGAATTCTCCCAAATATTGGGGTATATCATCCTACATTGTAGCCTCAGGAGCACGGGATATCTTCCTTGGTTGTCCCACCATTCCCAAACTGTTGGAGAACGACTGAGGCATTGAGTTCAAGCATTTCCTTTCCCAGCTGTATCCAGAGTCACATGCAGGGGAACAGTTGGGCCATTGGATGTGGAGATCAGGCTCTTCTTCCACAAGATGCAAATCCCCAAAGTCTGGAGCAGCTTGGATTGGGGTTTGTGCCCCTGGTTTCCCTGTCAACAAATTGGGAATGAAACAGTTTGTTTCTTCTTGCTCCCATTTCTCTTCCAGTGAGGATGCCATGGAGTATTCCAAGGAGTTTGTGACTGCGGTGGTGCTTGGTAAAGATCTGGTGCCCAGGCAAGTGGAGAAGTGTCTGAATTCCGTGGTGAATCTCTGCTGTTCTGTCCCAAATCATCTGTTTCCTGTCCAAAACACTTGGATCATCTCTTGTCTCCAGCTTCCTCATTTTCCTGTCCTTTTATTGTTCCCTGTTTATCTTCCTGATTCCCTGCGTCACTGTTTTTCCTGGACACCTCTGTGGGGTTTTTTATGGGCAAATCCCTCCTGTGTGAAAGAAAAGGAATGTCCTACCTCTGGAATCCCTCCTTGTGGTACCTGTAGTATCAGGTGTGCCACCTGCCTGGTTTCCTGTGTTATCCTGGCCCTGTCCTGGATGTGCTGCCCCCTCATTTGGACCAGTTTATCCCAGAATCCCTGTTCCGTTTCTCACATCATCTCTGAACCAGCTCATTCCTTGTGCCCTGGCATTCCTCACCTTCCTCATCTCCTGGGATACGTTCTGCTGAGCAGGGATTTGGAGCAGGACCCAGGCAACCTGGGATTTAGCTGGATGCCATGATCCTGTCCATACTGTCATTCAGCTCCAGGACACTTTTCCAACTCACCTGTGCCATTTTCTGTCATCACCTCCCTCCTTCCCTGTTCACTCATCTTATACTGCTTATTGTCCCGGTAATTCCCTGGGGCCTCTTTGTCCTGGCTCCTGCTCCTGGGTGATGCCACAGCCCACCTCTGAATCCATCTGCTCCATGTTGTATCCTTTTAAACACAATGCCTTGTTTTTCTGTGCTCTGTGTCTTTCTTGTCCTGTTCCCTGCCCAGGCGTTGTGAGCACATTTCCCCCTCTTCCATAATCCACAATTTTCTTCTTCTCCAGACTCACTTCTTCTCCAGAATCACATCTTCATCTCTTCTGGAATCATGTCTTCCTCTTTTTCCATAACCACACCTTGTTTTCCATGACCACATCTTCCTCTCTTCTAGGATTGGGCTCTCTCAGCTGGAGGGATTTCGCCGGCAGCTTCTGGATGTTCTCCAAAGAAGCACCAAACCAAAGGTAAGAGGGGAGAACCAACACCTGGAGATGTCTCTGAGCAGGGATGAGGAATTTTAGTGGCCCAAAGGGTGGGTTTCCTCCAGGTCTCCTTAGAATCATTATTTATGAAACCAGAGGAATGACGGGAAGAGCTGGAGAGCTCAGTGGGATCACCCCAGCTCACTTGCTGAAACTTCACCATCACAGATCCCAAATAACTGAGCAGGGAATTTTCTATCTGAGCCTCTTTTAAAATCTGTATTCCAAGTGTGGCTTTTCCTGGCCAGTTAAAACTGGGAACAGTCTAGAAGTACAGCAGCTGCTGTGCTTGTTGGAACAACAATTGGGGTGACATATCCTGATGACCAGGATAAATGGCCTGCTCGTGTCTTGGAGATAGGAAATGTGGGAAGTTGTCCCTCCCCAGTCCTTACCATTGCACCAAGATGGAAAAAACCATAAAATATGAAGATTTTTAGGGATAATACATGATGGAATTTACCTGGAGAGGGTATATAACTGGGTAAGGAAAATCGACTTTCAGAAACATTTGGATCATCTCTGTCTCCAGCTTCCCTGTTTTCCTGTCTTTGTGTTGTTCCTTAGTTATTCCCAGTGTCACTGTGTTGGTGTTTCACACATCTTCCTTAGGCAAATCCCTTCTGTGTTAAAGGAAATCAGGGAATATCCTGCCTCTGGAATTCTTTAAACCTCTCAAGTCTTATGAGGATATTCTGCTTTTTTGTTTTGTTTTGTTTTTTTGCTTTTCTCCCCTCAAGGGACCCCTCCTCTCTCCCTCTCCTCGTGGGAACAGTGGCGGATCATCGTGGGGGCTACCAAGTGCATTCCCAAATCCGAGCTTCCCGAGGAGCCGGAGGAGAACTCGGTGACGAGCAACCGGCTCTGGACACACCCCAGTGACCTGACCATCGCCCTGAGTGCCAGCACCCCCCTGTACCCCCCGGGCCGCATCATCCACGTGGTGCACAACCACCCTGCCGAGCAGTGCTGGTGAGTCCCGCCCTTCCCGCTGGGATTCTTGCTGGAAAACTCTCCCTGGCACAAGGAGAAGGGGGTTTTCATCCCAGCTGTCTCACGGGGGGCCGGTGGTTGCGTCTGTGCTGGCGGGGTTATAGAGTGGTTTGGGTTGGAAGGGACCCTGGATGTCCCAAGGCAGGGATGCCTTCCACCAGACCAGGTTGCTCCAAGCCCAGTAGAGCCTGGATATGAACACTTCCAGGGATCAGGCAGCCACAGCGTCCCTTGGAAATCCATCCCAATTTTCCCGTCTCGCCACCCTCAAAGGGAAGAGTTTCTTCCAATATCTAATCTAATCCAGCACATGGGATGCTGTAATGGTTTGGGTTGGAAGGGACCCTGCAGGTCCCAAGGCAGGGATGCCTTCCACCAGACCAGGTTGCTCCAAGCCCAGTAGAGCCTGGATATGAACACTTCCAGGGATGGGAGAGCCACAGCTTTTCTGGACAACCTGTGCCAGGGCCCGTGCACCCTCACAGGGAAGAATTTTTTCCCAATATCCCATCTAAATCCACCCTCTTTCAGCTTAAAGCTACTCCCCCTTTTCCCATTATCCCAGGCCTTTGTCCAATGTCCTTTTCCTCTTTATGTGATAATTAGCCCATGGATAATCATGTCCCTGTTGGACAATGCAGGATTTTGGAGCAATATGTATTTTAACAGCTCCTCCCTCTGTTTTTCCTCTTTTTCTCCCTCTGCATCCTGCTGTTTTCACGTGCCAAAACACCGTCCTTCTCTTCCATCCCATTTTCCCTGTTGTCTGGACCCCTTTTCCAGCTGCTGTGAGCAGGAGGATCCCACCTACTTTGCCATCTGGGGGGACAACAAGGCCTTCAACGAGGTGATCATCTCCCCAGCCATGCTGCACGAGCACCTCCCCTACGTGGTCATGGAAGGGCTCAACAAGGTAAGGCAGGGAATTGCCATCCCAAAAAACACTGGGACAGGCCAGCCTTGTCCTGGAATGCTGGTTAGATACACCAGGCCATTTGTTTTGGAGAAGAGGAGGAAAGGGGATGCTCCTGGTCAGGATATTGGAGTGGTGAGGTCTGGGAACGGAATTCCCAAAATCCCAGATGCTCCTGTTTCCCAAGTCTAATGTCAGAATAACGTGAGGTTGGGTGGTGATGGTTCATTCCAGGAGCTGCCATTAAATTGGAGCCCAGGTGACATCCTGGGGACGTGTCAGGATTAATCCATCTAAATCCTTTATCTCCCCGTGCTTCCCAAAGGCTCTGGGAAGAGAAAGAGGCCAATCCAGCTGTTTGAAAGCCTCCAGTCAATCTCTGCTCTTCCTCTGCTTTCCTTGGACAGGTCTTGGAGAACTATAACAAGGGGAAAACAGCTCTGCTTTCCGCAGCCAAAGTGATGGTGAGCCCTACGGAAGTGGATCTCACCCCGGAGCTGATATTCCAGAGCCAGCCCTTGCCCAGCTGCCCCTCCGTGCAGATTGGAAGTGGAGCCATCCCAGCGGACAGGAGGAACAGTAGTACCAAGTAATAAGAGATTTTTTCATAGAATAGTGGCTCCAAGTGCGGGTCCTCTTCCTCTTGGGGTGTTGTGATCCATGTTAGTGGGAAAGACAGATCCTTTGTGGGAGTTAAAGCTTCAGGATTTCTTGTGGAATGTCGGGGGTGGGGGGGAAATCCCTTGTGTTGCTTAGGAATTTGAGTGCAGCAAGGTCAGGAAAAGGTACAGAAGAAACTTCCTTTTTTCTCTTTATCCAGGCAGATGGGGTTTTCCCAAGGTAAAACTTGGAGCCAGATTTGGTTTGGGTTGGAAGAGATTTAAGGATCACCCAATTCCAGCCCCTGCCATGGGCAGGGACGCCTTCCAGCAGCCCAGGTTGCTCCAACCCCCGTTGAACCTGGAACACTGTCAGGGATATTCCACAGCCTCTGGAGGCAGAGGAGAAGGATTTAGTGAGCCAGGGAGAAGGGCAAGAACTGGAGTTTGCAGAGGGAGAATCCATTTGTGATATTTCCAGCTGGGAGGACGGAGCGAGAAGAGATTCCCTGGAGCTGTGGATGCCTCCGGTTGGAGGAGCTGTGTGAGGAACCCTTGGATCCTCTGGCTCTTGTGGAATTCTGCAGCCTCGTGTTCTCGTTGCAGGAGCAAGTCCCATTCGGAAATCAGCCTGGAGGGATTCTATGAGACAAAGCCGCTTTCTCCAGTGCAGAAGGACCCCGTGGAGCTGCTTCTCCTGGACACTAAGGAACGTCTCTCCGTGGAGCTCCAGGACCGCCGCGCCCCTCTGGCAACCATGGAGAGCCTCTCGGACAACGAATCCATCTACAGCTTCGATTCCCGGCGCTCCTCCGGTTTCCGGAGCATCCGGGGCTCCCCCAGCCTCCATGCGGTCATGGAGAAGGACGAGACGCACTGCTTTTATATAGACCCCGTTATCCCTGAGGAAAACCCTTCCCTCAGCTCCCGGACAGAGCTGCTGGCTGCCGACAGCCTCTCCAAGCATTCCCAGGAGACGCAGCCCCCGGAAAACGTCCTCAACAGTGGCGGCACCACCCCCCAGCGCCGCTGCAGCGCCGAGGGCACCGGGAGCGACGGGGAGCACACGTCCTCGTCCCCTCGGGAAGAGCCGGCGCTCCACAACGGCCGCCTGGCCGACGTTCCCAGTCCCCAGGTGCTGGAATTCGCCGAGTTCATCGACAGCCTCTTCAACCTGGACAGCAAAAGCAGTTCCTTCCAGGACATTTACTGCATGATGGTGTCGGACAGCTCCAGCGATTTTGCGGAGATTCCCAAATCCGTCAGCGACCAGGAGATCCTGCTGAGGGCGCAGTATGAGCCTAACTTGGTCCCAAAGCCCCCGAGGTTGTTTGCGGGCTCGACGGATCCTTCGTCGGGAATCTCCGTGTCGCCCTCTTTCCCCCTTAGTTCATCCGGAGAACTCATGGATATCACTCCCACGGGCGTGAGCAGCCAGGAATGCCTGGCCACGGACAAAATCCGGACTTCCACCCCCTCCGGACACGTAACCAGCCCTGCCAAGCAGGACGACCTCATGATTTCGGCCCTCTAGTGCAGGGGAAAGGGGCGGAATGATCCCAGTGGGATAATCCGTGGAGGAGGCTGTCATCGGGCAGTTGGGATCAGAGCTGGAAAAATCCTTTCTGGGGTGACGCAGTGGTGGTGTCTGGAGGATGGATTGTGCTGGAATCCTGTGCTTGGAGCTGGGAGAAGCTTTGCCCCACGGGGCCTGAGAGGGTCTGAGGCACTAAAGTTCCCTACCTCAGCCTGTCTCATTCCAGAGGCAGATTCCTTGCCCTGGGGCACCTGCTGAGTTTGGGAGTGACATACCTGGATAGATGGAAGCAGGAGGGGGCCGGGCCAGATCCCTCCCCTCGGGACTGAGCTGGTGGTTTGGGAAATGAGCGGATTGAGACTTTGGGCCCTGTTGCACTACCACGGATCCGGCCCAAGATCCAATTCGGAACGCTTCCATGGGGATTGCTTTTGTAGGACGCTCTTGTTTTAAAGCCATTGGGGCTGTATTCCCCCCAAATCCAGTCTCCCCTTCCCAGCCAGGTGCAGCAGGAATGGGGCTGGCACCACAATTTCTCGCCCCCGAGCACTCCTGTGAGGGAAGGACGCTGCTCCCAAGAGCCCAATCCCACTGCCACGTCCCTCCTTTGGCAGAAAGTTCTCCTGGATATCACCCCCATCACTCCTCAGTTCCCTGGACCCCTCCGAGCTGGTGACATTCCCGCGGGACTGCCAGGATTCTCATCTCAGAGCTGCGTGGATATGGATGGATCAACTGCAAAATGCACCTGGCATTATTTTCCAGGCCCCTCTGGAGTCTGGGAATCTCTACTGGATCTCTGGGGGTCCTCACACGCAGCATCCACGGATCAGTGCCAGCCTTTGTTGTCGGGAATTCAGGGAAAAGATGGACTTTTTCCCAGTGTTGCAATCTCTTGTATGTTTACAGAGCTGCTGAGCTGGTTGGAAGGTATTTATTAAGGAAATAGGAAGGCTTTCCTGAAGGAAAAATCCATCATCATCCTCTCCTTCCCGTGCTGTTCCCTCTGGGGACTGAGGGAAGAGAGGATGGGCAGGCAGAATTCCAAGCCCCCTGCTTCCCAAGTGGCTTGGATTTGGGGGTGACCGCCTGCCCCCTCTCCCACCCTCTTCCCACCTGCACAATTCCATATAAGAAAGCTTGAGCAAGTTGTTAGGAAAACTACCTGAGCCTCTGGGCCCAGAGGAGCCTGCTCCGCCTCTCCAGGCAGGTTGTCCAGTGATGGGAGCAGGAGGAAAACTACCTATCCTAGGAAATGAAACATTCTTGGGACCTGGAAAAGGCCTTGAATTGCCACAACTCCCCCTCAAATCTCAGCAGTTACCAATGGCTCTCCCCAGAGCTCCGTCCTCCCTCCCTGGAAAAGAAACTCCTGGTTGAACTTCCTTAGAGCCCTGTGGTCGCTCCCTTTTCCCTTCCTTGGCAGTGCTGTTTCCATTGTGGGAGGACGCCGTGCTCTGCAGGAGCTCAGCTCCTGGCAAATCCCAGGCTGCTCCTGCTCTCCACGTGGGCTCCGGGAGCCCCGGGATGGGTCAGAGCTGTGCTTCCCAGGAGCCAGTGGGATCCGAGGATTGAGGAGCACTTTATATAACCGGTGTGCGTTGATGTAAATAACCCTGGGCGCACGGAACTCCACTGGCTTCCGGGTCCAAGCGCTGATATCCCACTCCATCCGGCGTGGGATGCTCCAGCCCCTGCTCCTCGCCGGTTTCAGAGCCTTCAGAAGTGCTTCAAGTGGCCAGGAAAACATGGATGCCCCGTGGTTTAAGGTTCCAAAGGTGACCTTTCCGTGAGTGGAATCAGTGGGAGGAAGCCCCTCTGGATTCAGAGGGATTTGGAGAAGGAAAAATCCTTTTAATCTGAGCCACCAGAAGTTCTTTTTGGTTTTGTAGGTCCTTTTAAAAAGGAGCAGGGAGCAGGCAGTTTGGGAGCACAGCACAGGGTAAGGAGGAATTCCTGCACTCAGGAAACACTACCGAGGTGATTTTTCAGGAATACGCACAAAAATCTGGGAAGGATTGAGGGGAAAAGGGGAGCTGAGGGGCAGGGAGGCCGGAGCTAGCAGGCTAGCTCCTCTCCTGGCCCAGGAATTGGGATAAGGAGCTTATTCCTGCTCTTATTCCCGATAGGAGTTAACCCTTAGCACTAAGGCAGAGCTTGGGATCTGCAATGCACTTTAAACCACTAAAGAAAAGGAATCATCTCTGTCCCTGGGAGCAACATGGATACCTGGGGTTCGAATGGAACCACAGGTGGGAGGTGCCTCCAGGTGAGGAAAAGTGGGATATCTCCCTCCTCGAGCGATTCCAGTGGGAACCTGCTGATGTTCCATGGCTCAAATGTTGCACTAGAAAGTCCCTTCCCTGACGTTCCTCTGCCATGTTCTGGAAGACTCAATCCTTGGGTGACTGTCTCCTTCTCTGTGCCATTGGAATTGTATGGCATGGGAATGACCCTCCCTTGCCCTGATGGGAAGCAGTCTGGAATGCTGCGGTTTTTTTGCTCTTTGATTACTGGATTTTGGAAAAGCCTGGAAATACCTAATTCCCAGGAGCTGGGCTTGCCACAGGCCAAGGAGTAAAGGCACAAAAGAGCCCCTCAAAGATTCTCATTGTATCCCGTCATGGATAATCCCTGGTTTTTACTGACAAACAGATCTGATCCCAGTCCTCCCCAGTGAAATCCACGTTCTTGGAATTATTTCTGCTTTAAATGTCTCCGTGTCTTGATCCCCATCACTGTGTCTTGATCCCCAGCATTCTGTGTCTCCATTCCCATCACTCCTTTGCTGTCAGAGCATTTGGAAAGGCTGATCTCCCACCTCCTCCTGGAAAAGCACACCTGGAATGGTGAAATAAATGTTAAAGCTGCAGCTACCTCCTTCATCTTTACCGTACACACTTCCTGCTTTCTCTTCCCGCTCTGTCTTTGGGAATATGAAGCATCTCCAGTTTTCCGAATCTCTTGGCTTCTGCTTCTTCCTCGTCAGCTTTGTGCCTTCTGATCTTCGGATATTCCCGTGATATTCCAACAGGATGTTCCACCCCGTGCAGAGGCAGTGCTGGAAGTGCCTGACACCCCAGATCCCAGACTGGCCAACAGGTCACCTATCCCATACCTCATCCTTAAAATCCATTCTGATCCTTCTTCCTTGGACTGAGTGACCTTTAAAGGTCCTTTCCACCACGCACTATTCCAAGAGTTTCTTGGCAGAGGAATGGAGCTGAGGCTCTTCTGCACCAATAAATTGACTTTACACCGTTGCTTTCGTTGCAGCAGTGCCAAAAATCTGGGAAGGATCCTGCAGTGCTGAGGATATGCGGGCCCTTTTCCAACATTTATCATTACTCCTTCTCCTTTGGGGCTGCCTTCTCCATTTGGAATATTCATTTCCTCCTAAAACTTCCGTCTTTTTCTTTGCTTGTTGTTCCTCTCACCTATTTCAGGAGCCACCTCATCCCCCCCGCTTCTCTCAGGGTGCTGCTGGCTCATTCTACATCCTTGGTAGCACATGGGAAACATTGGAAAACTATCCCAAAGCAGCTAAATGAGATTCTTGGAACTTTTTGGGAACCTTTTTCCATGGCAAACAGGATTTGTAGGAGGTATTTTGGTCTCTGCAGAGGGCTGGGATGGCAGAGGGTGGGGAGTGTGGATGTAGAATTCCAGTGATTCCCACTTCTCTTCTTTTAGGATGTTAGATTCCAGGAATAGTTTATGGTCCCAAGCAGGATTGAAGTGGGAAATGTGTTTCCAAGGGCACGTAAGAAGGAGGAAAAGCTCCAAGTGTGGGGATACACGATTGGTATCCAACACATTCTCCATGCACTTTGATGTTTTCCCAGCTTTTGCTGCTCTTTTCCTGGAGGCAGATAATATTATTTCCATGGAGTCGCCCACACAGTGTTCATTTACAAATTGGGACATAGGAATAATCAGGATTACCCCTGGCAAATGGGAATTAGGTGGGATTAATTACTGCTGGAATGGGTGTGTTTGGATTTGTGTTTCGAGGCTGTATCCAAGAACCTCCATGGAATTTCCACGGGCAGCAGAGCCCTTCTGTGTTTGCCTTGGTAATTGCTGGGCTGGAGCTCCCCTCCATGCTGGGTTTATCCTTGCCCATTCTGGGATATTCTTCCCTTGGCAGTAGGACATTCTGGCTTTGCAGGATGGGAGAAGGAATACTTAATTCCCATGGGTTTAGGGATAGTGGTTGTAACTGCAGCCTTTGAGAAACATCCAAACGTTGCCTGGGGAGGTGTGGATTCCTCATTCTGGGAAATATTCCAGTACAGGTTGGATAAGGCTTGGAACAACCTGGGCTAGGGAAAGATGTCCCTGCCCATGGCAGCGGGCGGGAGCTTCCAAATAATTCTGGATTTCTGTGATTCCCTGCTTGCAGTGTTACGGTGCTGCAGAGGAGGGAAGGTTGGAATTCCAGCAGCATCTCTGCATGGATTGCTCTGCTGAGAAGTTCCTCTAAAGGAAGCAGTTGGAAAGCACTGCCCGGAACTGAGCTCATTGCTTTGTTCTCAGTGCAGTGCTGATTTTTGGGAAGAGCTGCTGGATTTCGGGAAGAGCCTCATTCCTTGTGCCAAAGCTCCCTCTCATGGCTCCCGTGTGGAGGAAGCAATGCTGCATGGATCCTGCTGGAGGCAAACACTGCCCATCCTTGGCAGCTGTGGGAAGAAGGAGAGGAGGGAATATTGCAGCTGGAAGCTGGAATTCAGTCTGGCAGTCCTTTGCTGTCCAGTCAGATCCACAGGGGAGTTATGGATCGAGGGAGGGATGGGAAAGGGGCTGGATCAGTAGTCACTGATGTCCTTCCCTTCTTCCAGCTCCAAGAAGCTGCTTAAGGGCTGGAAATTCTAAACAGCCAAGGATTAGGGATATTCCTTGCTTTGTCATAGGGAATCATCATCAGCCTCTGAGCGCTTTGTTGTCTCCATTGTTTTTTCCCATGTTTTTTGTGTTCATACCTGTTGTGCCTTTGTTCTCCCTGGCTTCAGGTCCCAGATTTCTGGGATCAGACATCTCCCACCTTCCTTTCCTACTCCTCTGGGAACACAGAAGCGTGGCCAAGGCCTGCCCTTGCTCCCGAGCTCTCCAGTTCTGCCTCAGCCAGGACTTCCCACATCTTCCCACTTTTCCCTGCTGCCTGAGATTGTATCCAAGTGCCAAAAGCAAATCTTTTGACCCGAGGCAGGCGATTTCCTCCAACCCACGCCGCGTTTCTCCCTGGCTCTGGAGCAGCCCCCTTCCAAAGGTAATCTCCTTGGGAATTTTTCCTGCTTTCCTTGTTGTGTCCCGTGACATCACCATGTCACACACCATGCTCCGTGTCCCGACTTTTCCACCTTCCCAACATACCCGTGGGATGAGGGGAACCTCTCCCTGTCCTCACCTCTTGATTCCTGAAAATCCTGGCAGCACAGTTGGTTTTTCTTTGGATTCCACTTCCCTGCTTCCCATCCCGGGCTTCGTGCAGTTCCGATGGCTCAGAGTCAGAAGTCCCAGGTGGGGGTGGCACGGGCCTGTCCTGCTGGGATGTCCCATTTTGGGAAGTCTGTGTGCCAAGGGATCCCGGCAGGGGTTTTTCCTGGGGCACTGCCACACCCTTTGGGTCCTAATTCCTTTCCCAGGGTGTCCCCAGCACTCGGTAGTGGCAAAGGGGCCTCACCTGCAGCTCCAGCTTCCCACCTTTCCCTCCACAAGTCTAGGGAATACTCTCCAGCTCCCGTCCTGGCGCTGAGCGGAATTCCTAATGGCACAGGGATACTTGGGGGTGGGCTGTGCCTCCCTGTCTGGAATGTTGTGCCCTACGAGCCCCTTTTCCTTTGGTTCTGCCTCTCTGGAAAAGCTCTTCCTGCCTGTCACCTGTGTCCCATCTCGTGCTGGGGCAGCTCAGAGCAGGATACCTCTGGATTCATTTTCTGCTGGATCCTAATTGCCTCCTTCGAGCTGAAGCCTTTGGCATTTTTGGGAGAACCCAGCCCTTCCAGGCAGCTGAGGCACTCCCACTGCTTCTGGCAGGGCTTGGAGCACTTGGATATGCAACTGGGGGGAAAACAGCCCAGCATCCTGCATCCCCATGCTGATCCCGGGAATGCTGCCCTCTGAATCCCTGCTCTGAGCTGCCCCAGCATGAAGATTCCAAGGAAACTCGAGCACTCCTTACGTGCCCTTCATTCTCCATGTGACTTTTTTTTGTACCTCTGTACGAAAGATCCGAACTAATCCCGCTGTAAAGAAAGATCCGGATGAATTATAACCTAATTCCAGAAACATGGATGTATATAAATTTTCTGTATATTCTATGGCACTCTGTATAAAATGGATGTTGGAAGCATGGCTGGAGTATGTGACTGTTCCCAAGGATGTCTTGGACGTGGATGGTTGGGAATTGCCTGAGGTTTCTGGGGGGAAGGGGGGTGAGCTGGAGAGGTGGGAAGGACACCAGGAATTGGGGATGCGGCTCTTGGGAGGGATCCAGGTAATCACTGGGGGTTGGTTGTTTCTCCTTCAGCTCTCTCTGCTCTGGATCTCAGCCTTTGGAGCGGGGAAAACACTTGGGGGAACATCCAGAGGTTGTGGATTTGCCACCCCATGGCCAGGTTGGAACAAGCTGGAAGTTGTCCTGGAAGTGTAATGGAAGGTGTCCCTGCCCATGGCAGAGATGGAACTGGATCTTTAAGGTCCCTTCCCACCCAAACCATTCCAGGGTTCCATGATCCCTGTCTCTTGAGATGAGTTCTAGAAATCTCTCCTTCTGTGAAGAGGGAAATCAAGGAAGGAACTGAATGCTGTAAGTTAAGTTCAGTTTGACCTGTCCTATAAAAAGAAGGATTTTAGTACAAACAGGGAATGTTTTGGGAGTGGATGGGAATGACAGGGATAGAAGAGGAGCATGTGTGCTCTCAGTCAGGGATATATCCCAAATGTTCAATCTAGTGGACATTCCAGCCTGAACAGCATGGAGATCTCCCCTTTGGATGAACATGGAGGTGCTGGGATCCTTCTGTGAGCCGGGTGAGTCCAAACTGGGATTTTCCCAGCTTCCCACAGGGCACAGCTCTGGAGCTGTAAAGCAGAATCTCCCTGGCTGAGAGCTGTTCCCAGCTGAATAAGTCCACATAATAAATATTCTGGAAAAGGGGAAAAGCTGCATTCATGGATTACTGGGTGGGGGGAATAAGGGCAGGAGAAGTCCCGGAGCTCGCTGACCAGCCAGGAGAAATCCAGGGAGAAAAGGAATGCCTGGAAGTGTGTAATCCTATTAATGGCTGCATGGAATTGTTTTTATGGCTGCTCCTGAAGGGACTATCAGGGAATTAAGAGCTCGAAGGTGGCTGAACTACTGAGTTCCTATAAAAATGCCTATAAAAAGTGCTGGAATGTTGAAGTGCCTGATGTTTTGGGATGGTTTTGTGGGATTTTTTTTTCCCTACTCGGAGCTGTATCAGCCTCATAAAAGGATATTGGCTCTTCTGGAAGCCCTTCCTCTCCTGGGGAAGGAAAACATCCAACTCTGGCTGCTATCCTTGGATAAACATGGAATAATCCATGTTTAGGAGAGGTTGCTTTAATTCAGTTTATAAGGATGAAAATATATGGATGTGGACACAGCAGGAGTGGGGGGATGCTGCTATAAAACCTATTAAAAGCCTTCCTTAGGGATATAGTCATGTTTTCCAAGGAGAGTCTCCGGCTGCTGGGTGTGTTGGTGGCCTTAGGAAAAAAATTCCAGCTTATTGAGAAAAGTTGTTTCTAGTCCATTGACAAAAAAATCCAGAACTACAGAAAAAACCTCCAGATTTTCCAACAATTTTTGAAGCGTTCCCCAGCAAGAAAAGAAAATGAGGGAAAACAATGGGAATATTTAATTAGCTAAAGCTGGGATCTAATTGTTAATTAATTCAATGAAAACCAGCGTGGCAAAAATAGTTCCTCAGGGTTTTTTCCAAGGATACCAGGTTGTGTTTCCATTGGAAAAGAGGGAAAGAAACGATCCATATCATCATGTGAGGGTGATGGTCTGGATGTAATTCCTGGCCTCTTCCAGCTGCATTTGCATTTTCCTGCCTCCTCAGCAATGTCTCCTTGGATTTTCCAGCAATCTGCACTCATCCTTCCCACCACAGAACTTCCTGGGAAAGCACATCCGGCCCCTGTGGCCTGGTTTGTTGTGGACAGGGGTTTTCCATGGAGCCTGGATGTCCTGACTTGGGAGCAGGTGGGTGACACTTCCCTGCTCCAGGCCTGGGTTGAGTCCTTGTGCTTCCAGCTCCAGAGGTGAGGACAGTCCTTTATTCCTTTGTATCCCAGTGGAGGTGTTCTCTCTGTCTCGGGAACGAACCCTTTGGAGTTAACGGATAACCAGGAAGGGATTGATCTGCACGGGTCTCCTGCCAGGAGGAGAAAATGGAGGGAGCTCTGCTTCCACCTCCAGCAGAGTGGGAGCTTCCCTGGGGGTTGGAAAGGATTTCCTGGAGAAGCTTGTGGCTGCTTTATCCCTGGAAGTGTCAAGGCCAGGTTGGACAAAGCTTGGAGCAACCCAGGGTAGTGGAAAGTGTCTCTGCCCATGGCAGTGGGTGGAATGAGCTTTGATATTCCTTCCCACCCAAACCATCTGGGATTTGGGGAATTTGTGCCTGGATTGGGGTGTTTCGTGAGTAGGAGATTCCAAGTGTTTGGTGTCTCCAACAGTAACACAGCAGCTTCTTTGGGACCTGGTCCCACCAGGAGAAATAGATCTTATATCCATTGGATATCCACGATCCCTGCTTGGCTGAGCCTCATGTGAGCCAGATCAAGGATTCCAGCACCCTTCCAGAGACTGAGGTGTCCATGCTCAGAGCTGGTGGGAAAAGGTTAAAAACAGACTCCAAATCCTTCCAGTCGTGCCTGGGAGTCTGAGCTGGAGGTTGGGATATGGGGAGGGACGGGGTATGAGAGGCAGAAATTCCTGAATTATTCTTTTGTTGGAAACTGGACTTTGAAATTTGGCGCCGGAGGGAGCCCCGGCCACACCTTCCATGAGTAATATCCCAAGTAATATCCCTCCACCCCTTCCAGGCTCGTGCTCCTGGTGAGCATGTGGGATAGGGAGAGCAGGGTTTGCAGAGAGCACGACCCGGAGGGGATTGGGAAGGGGGAGGAGTGTGGGAAATGTGAAGGGCAGGAGAAAGGAAAACAAATGAGGGATTGGGCTTGGATCCACTGGAGCTGCCTCCCTGTGGATCAAAGCAATACCTTTGATTTTTTTGGGGGGGATTCAGAGCTCTCTAGGATCCTTTGGGGATGACACAAGTCTATCCCTGAAGTGCTGCATTCCCAGCTCACTGCAGGAAGGGACCTGGACCATCCCGTATGGATAAGGTTGGCTCCGTCCCTTGGTGTGTTTTTTCCAGTGAGTCTTTTCCCTTTAATCAGGTCCAGGAAGGGAAAGAGCAGCATTCCTTGGGAGTGGGAGCTGAGCAGGGCTGGGAGGCAGGAGGAAAACTCAGGTGAGAAGGACGTGGAACATCCACACCTTGATTTAGGCACCGGGGAAGGAGCAAAGATGGGAAGGAGCAAGGATCCCTAGGGATATGTCCAGAGGAGGGTGTTCTGGGAATGGCAGCCACTCGGTGAGGGCAGAGCCCTCAAATTTGAGGATCTGAATCCTTAATGAGCCTTTCCCAAAGAGATTTTTCCTGTCTGGTAAGGGGGGTGTAGCACTCAGGAGCTGTCTCATGGGAAGGCTGGGATGTGGGAATGTTGACATTGTCCCTAAGAAAAGGATGGAAACATCCTAATGTTACTGTAAATGAGTTGTTCCACAGGATTTGACAATTTAGGATGGGGAATCCCAGGCCAAGTCCAACATGGTCAGTCCAGAGGGATCCAAATCCAGGCTCAGGATCCTTTCACCAAATCTTTTGATCCTCCTTGGACCCAGATTTATGGTCCAACGCTGTCACGGGCAGGAACCTGGGAATATTGCTGGTGGAACTGGATGGGCTTTAAGGTCACTTCCCACCCAAACCATTCCAGGATTCCATGGTCCCTGTCCCTCAAGATCAGTTCTAGGGATCTGTCCTTCAGTGAAGAAGGAAATTAAGGAAGGAACTTGATGCTTTGAGTTATCCCAAGTTAAAGTCATCCTGCCATATAAAAAGAAGGATTTTAGTGCAAGCAAAGTTGAGTACAACGGAATTTTTGGGAGTGGATGGGAATGACAGGGTAGAAGAGGAATGCTCTCCATCAAGAATATATCCCAAGCATTCAGTTACATTGGATATTTGAGCCAGAGTAAGATGGAAATCTGCTCTTTGGATGCTGGGATCATTCTGCAAGGAAGGTGAGTCCCAACTGGGATTTTCCCAATGTCCTGCAGGGCGAGGGACACGGCTCTGGAATTGTAAAGTAGGGTCTCATGGCCTGGGGCTATTCCCAGCTGAGTAATTTCATGGATGAGCTTTAAGTTCCCTCCAAAGGCAAACCATTCCAGGATTCTGGGGTTCTAAATCGTAGAATCATGGGAGGTGATTCTACGAATCAAATGATGATTTTATGAGTCCATAAAACCATGAGATAGGATTCCATGGATTCCAGGATTCTAAATGACAGAACCATGCATTCTAGGATTCAATATCCTGAGTTGGAAAAGACCCCCCCCC
>VYXD01005475.1:121838-140358 GCA_013397195.1 Hylia prasina
AGCGCTTCTTCGAAGGTAACGGGGGCGCCGCCGTCCCTGCCCCGCTCCCGGGATCCCTTCCGTGCAACGGGGTGGGTGGGAAGGGAGCTTGGGGCTCATCCAGCGCCGCCCCCCTATGCCAGCGCCGCTTCCACTATCCCGGGTTGCTCCCAGCCCCGTCCGACCTGGCCTTGGACGCTTCCGAGGATGGGGCGGTCGCAGCTTCCCTGGGAAACCCGTTCCGGGGCCTCAGCACCCTCAGAGGGAGGAATCCCTTCCCAACATCCCGTCTAACCCTGTTCTCTGGCGGTGGGAAGCCATTCCCCCTTGTCCTGTCACTCCAGGCCCTTTGCCAAAGTCCCTCTCCAGCTCTCCTGGAGTCCCTTTAGGCGCTGGAGGGGGCTCCAAGGTCTCCCTGGGAGCTTTCCCTTCTCCAGGCTGAACCATGCCAGCCTTGTCCAGCTCTGGAATGGCACAGATCCCTGTCCCGGGGCACAGTCCTGGGGCAGTTGTTGCATCCTCCAGCGCACACCGTGGGTGCCAAGCTGGATATCCGGGGAACTGTGTTGTGCCGTGCGTTAGATCCCCACTGCAACCCCAACAAGGACCTTGGAATACCCCTCACCATCCTTGGAGCAGGCTCAGGGCAGTGGCTCCAGCCTGTGGATCCCAGATGTCTTCCGAAGCCTGGATCCTTGTGGACACCACATGGCTGTGGATCACTCTCCTTCCCACCAGGGTGGAAAAGTGGTTGGGAAGAGAATTTGGCCTCTGTTGGATGAAATGCAGTTGCTGGTGGCTGAACTGGGATGTGTTGGGAGCCTGATCCCGTTGTTGTTCCTGCCTTGGGTCTGTGTTCCCTTCCCTGCTCTGGCCTTCTTGGCACGCTCTGCTCTTCCCTGTGGAGTGGTTGGTTCCTTCTCTTTCCCCCTTGTTGCTTTGTTCCCCCCCCCTTGTTTTCCAGTGGGTCGCTTGCCAGGCTGAGTTATAGTTGCCACGGGCTGTGTCCTTTGGGATGAGCCCCTGGCACGTGGGTGTGCTGCTTGAGGGAATAACGTGCCCATCCTGGCAAGGCTCCGCTGCCCCAACAGGTCCTGGGGTGGATCCCGATCCATGGGTCAGCTCTGGAGCTGGGATCCCCTTTGGAGCAGTGGGATTGTGCAGTGAACCCCCGGAGGAAGTTGGGGCGGGACAGTGGTGTCCCTTTGGATTCTTTGGCTGGTAGAAGGATTTATCCCAGGAAGTGGGAACAGAAGATGCTCTCAGGAGCGAGTGGAAGCTCAAGCTGCATCTTCCTTGCTTCTCTCTCTCCCAGCATCCGTGTGATCATGTTCTTCAAAGAAAAAGCACCCCCTGTTAGTTCCAGCCGTGATCCCAGATTCCCAGGAGCCCGAGGATTTGTGAGGATGGGCAGCCTCACCACAAGGGCTCTTATCAGCTGCTCCCAGCCCATGTTCCCTGCAACCTTCCGGGGTTTCCTTTGGTTTTAGGATTTTGCTCGGGCCAAACTTCTAAATCCTCCTCTCCCACTTCCCATCCTGGGGGTGCCAAGCACTTCCCAGGAGTCCTGCGGACTCTGGCAGACTCCATCCCAATGGTATTTATGGACCAGCTCTCTGTCGCTTCAGTTGGAGACATGGAATTTCTCCCTCTCCCCAGAGCATCTTTATTTTAATGTGGGGATTTCTTTCTTTTACTGTTTTCCTGTTCTTTCCGGGTGCTGGGGGCTGATCCTGCTCCGAGAGATCCCTGACAACCTCAGCCATTCTGGGATTCTTCCTCTCTATTTTCCTCTCGTTCTTTCTTTCCTTCTTCCTTTTCTCCCTTCTTCCTCCTCCTTTTCTCCCTTCTTCCTCCTCCTTTTCTCCCTTCTTCCTCCTCCTTTTCTCCCTTCTTCCTCCTCCTTTTCTCCCTTCTTCCTCCTCCGCCTTTCCTCCTTTTTTTAATCTCTTTCTCCTTCTTTCTTTTTCTCTTGAATCAAAACCATCCTGTCCCTGTAAAAATCCAGGATCAAGGAAACTGTGCCTGAAGGACATTTCTTACTCTCAGCTACAAAATCCTTCTTAAAACCTCTCTGAGCCAAATATTCCATGGAGCACAACTTTGTTTGGGCAGCTCGATCCCTTTCCTGCCGTTATTCCAGAGCATCTGTTCAAACACGGAGCTTGAGGGGGAGAAGGGAAGAGAAGGAAGTTTTACACCAGGAATTGCTGCTCAGATTTTTCCCTGTTGTGCCTCGGTTTGATTGTGGTGCTCTAAGGAATTCTGAGGCCAAACTGATCCTCTGGTTTTTTGGGAGTGAAGGTCAGGGCCTTAAATCATGGCATGGAGTTGGATTTACTCTGGAATCTGGCCCTCCTGAGGAATTAATGGTTTTTGGATGTGGTAAACAATAGAAATGTTGGAATTTAATAATTTACTGGCATAAAGATTTTTATCTCATCACTCCTTTAAAATTTATCACTGAATTAAGGAAATAATAAGGAAATTATTTTCCAACCTATTTTTCTCTCGGAGTGAAATATCTTCTTCTTCTCACGGATCATCCCAGCCCTGAAGAGATTTCTTCTGCAGGCTGAGAACCCTGGAATAATTTGGGAATTTTCATTCCTTTGTTTGACTCTGTTTTTCCCAGGATCTGAGCCTGCTGTAAGCAATCCCAGAATATTTAAGAGGAATCCCTGAGCCCTTGGTATTTCCCCGTGTCAGACAAGGATTAACCGGGCTCCTCATGGAGACGTTTGGGAGTGGGGGCTGTGCTGATGGAGCTGGGGAAGAATTGGTGCCTGTGGTCATTCCAAGTCCTGGAATTCGACTGGTCCCATTTGCAGAGCCAGGCTTGTTTTGGGAAGCAAGTGCTCCCAAAATCTCGGGTCTGGTTGGTGCCTCCGGTTTTCTCCGCTGTGAGAGACAGACATGGATTTTCCTTAATTTTCCTTGGTGTTTGCTCGGGCAGGGTCTCCTTGTGTTCCTGGATGTCCTTGTTTCCCTGGCTGTCCTTGTTTTCCTGGGTATCCTTGTTTTCCTGGATATCCTTATTTCCTTGTGTATTTTTGTTTCCTGGGTATCCTTTTTTTCCTGGATATATTTACTTCCATGGATATCCTTGTTTCCCTGGGTATCCTTGTTTTCCCAGATATCCTTACTTCCCTGGAATATGGCAGTCTGCTCTTTGATGGTGGGATCTGAGGTGTGTGAGGATGGAGAAGCAGAAAGGTGATGTGAAAGATCCCAGGCTTTGCTCTGGTATTTGGGATGGGCCTCTGGAAAAGCCTCTGAGGGAAAAGATGCATTGGGAATAACTTCGTGCTTTTCTGGGATGAAGGTGCTGGGAACGCAATCCTGGCTTTCTGTATTGAGTGTCCTCAAGCTGAGCTTCTCCTGTGTTAGGAAGATTCTTGTTATCCTCGGGCACGCGGTGGAATTCTTGGGATTGTCCTGTGTGGGGCCATGAGCTGGACTTGGATGATCCTCGTGGATCATCCCTTCCCGCTCAGGAATCTTCCCAAACTCTGTGGTCGGTGTTAGCACAGCTGATCCATGTGTTTGGAGGTGCCTCAGGGCCATCCTGCTGAGGAGAGCTCAGGCAAAAATCCTGGAGCAGCGAGCGCGGAATGCCGGGGGGTTCTGGCAGGGGAGGGAAGGGAGATTTCCATGGGTTTGGGAGTGTTCCTGGAGCGTTCGTGTTTGGATTCAAAGGAAGAGGAGGGAGTTGACAGCGTCTGACCCTTGGCTGGCATCCTGCTCCCAACCTTTCCCTTGCTCCCGCCCGCCCCTGCCTCAGGGAAACGCTTACGCCACGGCTCAGCTATTTGGGATCCCTCTCCTGGCTAATTTATGAGATAAGGGCTTGGGGAAGAATGTACAGCGGGAAAGATGTTCGGAGCAGGGCCGGCGGGGGCTGGGAAGCGGGAATTCGGGAAAGGAACAGAGGCAGGAGAGCGAGCGCTGGAAGTTGAGCAGGTTTGGGGTCGAGGTGGAGCTGGGAAAGACAAGAGTTGGTTCAGCAGAAGAGGAAGATTTCCCTGAAGATTATCCACAGGTTTTCATGGAGCACAAGTGGCTGGAGCACTGGGAATATTGTCTGTGGAGCGGCTGTGTGTCCGTGCAGGGTTTGCCAGGCTGTGTGCACAGGAATCTCCAAGCTCCGAGTGACCAGGAGTGGATGGTTTTGCCTTTGGGAATGTTTGGATATGTGTGATCAGGGAATGCTGGAATGATTTGGTTGGGAAGGGACCTTAAGGACCATCCAGTCTCACATGGGCAGGGACACCTCCCACTATCCCAGGTTGCTCCAAGCCCCATCCAACCTGGTCTTGGACATTGCAGAGATGGGGCAGCCACAGCTTCTCTGGGAAATCCATTCCAGGGCCTCACCACCCTCCCAGGGAAGGATTTCCTCCCAGTATCCCATCAAAACCCTCCCTCTGTCATCCACAACTTCTCTGGACAGCCTGTTCCTGTGTTCCTGGTGTTGATAACACTCCTGGTGATTTTGATTATGGAGCACTTGGTGCCTGTGAGGAGGAAGTGTCGCCTGGCAGGAAGAGGTCTGGAGCATTTCCCTGTTTTCCTTGGATGAGGGAATACAGAATACTGGAGCTGAGGCTGGACAGCTGGGATTGCCCCTTGTCCCCTGTGCTGGGCCATAAGGGGGATTTGGTGGTGGTGGGAATGAGTGGAGAAGGAATTTGCTGGTCAGACTCCTGCTGGTGTAAACCAGCGTATCTCTGAGAATCCAGGGGCTGCTCCCAAGTCTTCCTGTTGCCTTGGGATGTCCCGAGACTGAAAACCGGGAGCAGAAAGGACAGGAGAACAGTGGAACCGGGGTGGGGTGTCTGTCCTGGTGCCCCATGTTTTAGGTTCCTGGTCCTGACTGACATAGAAACGCAACTACACGGATCAGGACATCACTTTTCATGGAATGCCTTAAAAAAATGGCACTTCTGGGGCTTCCCGCTCACCCGTCACCCTCTGCCTGCCCCCAAATCCATTTCCGAGGCTTGATGCCGGAGGGAGCTTTTCCCACACGGAGCTGCCGTGGCAGGGGGAGAACACCTTGGAAAAGCCCAGCGTGATCCCTGCCGGCTGCAGGAGGAGCGGCTCGGGGATGGGGTGGCGGCGCAGGTGACAGTCGCTGCGGGGCCTGGCTGGCGCCGCGGGAAGGTAAGAGGCTTTGCCCGGAGTTCTTTGGGAGCCGGGAGTCAGCCCGTGCCGGAATGGGCCCGGGGAAGCTGGTACAGCACTAACACATGACCATCCCTGCGGGTAATCCCCTCGCGGTCCCAAATCCCAGCGCGGAGCAGCGGCCGCCCGGCCGCCTCCCCGGCCCTCCCACTCTTCCCGGAGGGAATAGAAAAACCAGCAGGCAGCGGCAGCCCTGGGAGCTGGAGGAGCCGAGCTCAGGGAATAATGACACAGGGAGAGAGCAGGGATACGGCGGGAGCTTGACATCAGCTCTCACCATGCTCAGAATGCGCTGGATCCGAGCAGGTAACGGCATGGACCCCCCCAGCCCTTCCATGGCTTGCCTTGCTTTCCCCTCTGCCTCTCCATCTCTCTTCCCAATGGGATTGTTCCCTGGTTCTCCTCTCTCTTCCCCCTGTTTGAAGCTTCCCTCCCACCTGGCTTGGTCAGCGCTCAACAGGAGCAGGTGATGTGAGGATGCTGCTGAGTCCAGCTCAATCCCAGGGCCTGGGCAGAGCAGGGAAGAGACAAAAGCATTCCCTTGAGCTCATCACCACACCCAGGTGGCATTCCTGGACACCGGGGGGAAGCTGCCACGTCCATCCCAGTAGGAGATCCCTGGAGTCTTTTCAGCCAAAGGACTCATCCTCATCCGCACCTCAGGGAAAGGCCAGCGCCCAACGCCGCCACTTCTGGCACGGACTTGTGATAATTGTGCTGGTGCTTCCATTTCCCCAAAACTCCTTTATCCTGGGAAAAGGACAAGAGACATCCAGGCGGAGTGAGGCTGGAGAGCTGTTCGTGAGAGGGTGGATCCTTAAAGCCTGATAAAGGGCAGGTTGGGATTTGGAAAGGCAGTGTCAGCACAAGGCTCCACGGGGAGGAACTTTGCCCGCGTCCTGGGTAATGCCCCTTCCACTGGCTGGTTCCCTGGGAGCAATGCCCGGACACAGACTGGGAGAAGCTTCAGGAAGAGGTGTCAGTTGGGGTGGATTAGAGGGAGTCGTGCAGGAGGTGTGCCCAGGATGGAAACGATGACACAGAGATCTGGCTGAGCCCATGCGTGGGATGGGGTGTGGAAGGGCTGCTGCATGCAGGGATATGGGAAAGGATTCCTGGTCGAGGAGGAGCCTTGGGATCTGCTTCCTCACCCTTATCAGTTAGAGCCCTTCCAGGACGGTCATCCCAGCAGCCAGAAAGAGGGAATTAAATATCTCCTGGGTAGGGTTATTTCAAAGAAGAGAGAAGGGATCCTGCTCTGCTTTCCCTCTTCTGGATAGGGGCCTTATGGATTCCTCCTGGTGGGAATGGCTGGAGTGATCTGGTGGTGAGGGTGGTGGAACAGGTTGCCCAGAGAAGCTGTGGCTGCCCCATCCCTGGAAGTGTCTGAGGCCAGGTTGGACAGGGCTCGGAGAAATCTGAGGTAGTGGAAGGTGTCCCTGCCCGTGGCAGAGAGTAGATGATCCTTAGAGTTGCTTCCAACCCAAGCCATTCCAGGACTCCATGATCCAGAGCTGGGAGCTGTGCTAGGAAGGTGCAGGTGAACCTATGGGCACTTCCCGGCCCATGCCTTGGCATCCCACTCGTGTATCCCAGCCTGGGGATGGCATTGCTCTGGCACAGCTGTGCCACCCTTGCCGGGGAACCCTCCTGCCTCTTCCCAGTGGTGTTGCTGATTGGACTTTGCACTCTCCGATAAGAATCCCGGGACACTGAATGTGCCTGAGGAATGATTAACCAGCGTGCGCCGTGCCAGAGGACAAGGGAGCAGCTGTGGCTGGAGAAACAAACGGGAATGGTCCCGTGGCTTCTGGGGCCAAGCCGGTGCTGTGGGTGCCCGTCCTGTGCTCCAGCATCGTGCAGGAGGGACAACCCTCAGCATGGGACATTCCAGAGGGATACCAGGACTAGGGATGGACAGACAGGCGTGAGGCAGTGGCAGAGAGCCGGGGAGGTGTCCTGCTGCTGTGGAGGTTAATTGGGAGCTCTGAGAAGCGGAGAGTGGATGGATCCCTGGAAATGTCCAAGGCCAGGTTCGACAGGGCTTGGGGCAACCTGAGCCAGTGGAAGGTGTCCCTGCCCATGGCAGGGAATGGAACTTGGATGAGCTTTAAGGTCCCATCCAACCCAGACTGCTCCAGGATTCTATGACTGGACACTACACTTGGCTATCTAGTGGCTCTCACTTACATTTTCATGGATACATCCTCTTATTCCAACGGACTAGCATGCTTGGCATGCCCTTGCTTATCCAACAGACCTTCCTTCTTCCCGTTCTTCCTGCACAGCAGGACATGTCATCATGGAATGCTTTGGGTTGGAAGGGACCTTAAAGGTCAGCCAGTTCCACCCCCTTCCGTGGCACCTTGTCCCTGATCCGATGGTGGTGGAATGATGTCCAGGATCCCGCACTCCAGGCCGGCTTCCAGCGGCACCTGGAGCGCGTTCAAGGCACATTTGAAGGAAAGGCCTCCTTCCCGAGGGAAAATGTAATGTGACACTCAGGGTCCACCACTTATCTCGCTGAACTTTGGCTGCTTTGGGGCAGTTACTCCAGACAGGGAGAGGGAAAGGTGGGAAGAGTGGCCGGGCCTGGCTGCAAACAAAGCGCGGACAGAGTTCTTGTGGAATTCCCTGTCCACAAATGTTCCCAAGTGCGAGCACTTGTGTATTTCCCTGGGTTTTGGGGTGGTGAGAAGGAAAACTGGTTGGAAAAGCCTAGGGTGGAGTTTTAAACAGCGCCTTGGAGCGCTTGGATCCAGCCTGGCTGTAAAAAACAGGCATTAAAGGAATTTTTGCTGGGGTTGATTTGATTTTCCTGGGGTTTTTTTCCATAGAGTCTTTGGTATCACCCCAACTTTGCTGTGGAGTGGCAAATTGTCCTGGTTTTCCTACCTAAAGTAGTTTGGTGAGGAGGAGACAGTGCAGAGGGCGTGGGGTGGGCATGGAACAGGATTTTTGGAAGACTCAGGTGGGATTTCCAAAGAGCTTGAGGTTTCATTCATTGATTTATAGAATCCCGGAATGGTTTAGGTTGAAAAGGACCTTAAATCCCGTCTTGTTCCATGGGCAGGGACACCTTCCACTATCCCAGGTTGCTCCGAGCCCCGTCCAACCTGGCCTTGAACATTTCCAGGGCTTGGGGCATCCACATCATTTATGGCTTTTAATCCTGAGTGCCGATTGCTCGAAATCCACATAAACAGGAAAGCAAACATCTTACCAGCCTGCTGGATCTTGGCTTATCTCCAGTGTTATGACAAGCCAGGGTTTATGGACATTGATTCGTGGAAGCACTAAAAAGGACGCTTTGGCTTTATTGGGAATGAAACACCTGCTTAAGTAAAGGAAAACTTGGAAAACGGAGCCTTAAAAGGGCCATTAAACCTCTTTACAGTGGCTGCTTGCTGATAATGTGGTCAGTGCTCCTCTCCTGAGCAGACATGGGGTTTTCCTAGATGAGATCCCATCCATCCCAAAATCCGAGGAGGTCTGGGCAGGGGGTGATCCTACCTGTCCATGTCCCCTCTCTTCTGTCTTGTTTTAATGCAGTTTTTGGGAAGGAGTGTTGGAATGGAGAGGTTGATGGTGTGTAGGGAAGGCCAAGCCTGGACTGGACAGGGCTTGGAGTGAGTAACCTGGACTAGTGGGAAGTGTCCCTGCCCATGGAAAAGGTGTGACTAGATGATCCTTAAGGTCCCTTCCAACCCCACACATGCTGGGTGATAAATGATATTCCAAACCTCACCTCACCGTGTTGAGGAGCCAAAGGGAGACATGGAACAGCCCTGTGAGGGCTGGGAGCAGCTTTCACAGCCCAGGATGAGGAGTTTGGATGCTGGAAGTTGTGCTGGTGTACTGAGGAAGAGGAACTGGACAAACTCAACCCAGTACAACAGGATGGGCTGTGGAATGTCAAGGTAGGGACCTTTCCTACCTTTCCCGGTTTTTAAGCACACAGAGTGTGGCTCTGGACATCAGAGAGCATCTGTGGATACAACAGGTCAGGAATGATCACTGAGAAGGATTTTTACAGGATCTCCGACCTGTAAAAAGTTGGGTTTAAGTTGGAAAACGCTCCAGGATCACGGAGTCGAACCATTCCCCATTCTCATGTCATTAAGGTGTTTTTCCCTCACTGCCGGTTGTGTCGCAGCAGGGATGGGCTCCAAAGGTTTTTTTCCCGTTGCCACAGAGAGTTGATCCATGAGATTGAGGTCACCATCCCAGTTTTGCCAGGGGAAAAGGGCTTTGCCACCTCTTCCTTTCCTGTATCCAAATAATTCCTTGCAGAGGCGATTGAACAGAAACGAGGGGCCAGGAAACTTGGGAGTCTCTTTCACTCCATGTGAGCAGAGATCATGGAATTACGGAGTTATTTAGGTTGGAAAAGCCTCCTGGGATCTGTCCCCTGACTCTACCACTATCCCATGTCCCCAAGTGCCACATCCACACAGATTTTAAATCCCTCCAGGGATGGGGACTCCACCACTGGAGCCTGTTCCAGTGCTTTATGACCCTTTCTATCAAGGAATTTTCCCTAATATCCAGCCTAGACCTCCCCTGGTGAAATTTGAGGCCATTTCCTTTTGTCCTGTCCCGTGTTCCTTGGGAGCAGAGCCTGACCCCCACCTAGCTCCTGGCAGGGAGTTGTGGAGACCAGGAAGGTCCCCCTGGAATGTTTTTGACCCTGGTCCCTTAATGGGGGTCTCTGCTAGGAAAATCCTTGTGCCTGGTGTTTAATTTGGAGACAACTCATTCCCGCCTTCCCAAGCCATCTCCTGATCCTCTCGTCCCCATGGCACATCCTCAAGCAGCGTGCCGTGAGCCTTCCCTCTGGATTTGGGCCTCTCCAGCCAGCCCAGCGCTTTGAAGTGATCCCGGGAACACCCACGGAGCGCGCGGGATGGATGGGATCCAAGCAGCACGTTTGGTATCTCAGCTGTATTGTCTGGGAAGTGTTTGCTAAATCCCTGGAGCAGGAAATATGTTCCAGGATGGCTCGGAGTTGGTCAGAAAAGGCAAACAAGGTTTGTTGTTTTTTTTTTCAAAAAAAAGAAACCTCAGTTCACTGTAAAAAGTGGATGTGGGAATAGCCAGCATGGCAGTAATCCCTAGGGGATTTTGGGGTTTCAGTAATGAGTTCAACTGTGTAGAATCCTAGAATGGTTTCATTTGGAAGGGACCTTAAAGACCATCCAGTGCCATTCCACCCCCTGCCATGGGATCGTGGAGACAGAAATGACAGCCTTGGACCTGTCCCACTTCCATTGGTCGTGTTAGATCCTGGGAAAAGTGGGATCCCCCTTTGGAGCTTTGTGCCACATGGCTGAGGAAGCTTTTGACACCCCTTGTGATTTTCTTGGGAGACAACTCCAGAGCAAACGTCCCAGCTGTGTGAGCAGCAGGAAAACCCTGGTGGCCCAACGCTGCTCCTTGTGAAAGATCCGTGGTGGTTGCACAAAACTTGGGATGGCCCTTCCCAAGCCCTGGAAAAAGTCCCATCTAGATAAATGTCTCTGCTTTTTCTTCCCAGTCTCCTCTGGAGATTGTCCAGCCTGGACAGACCTTGGTGCCTCCCAGCTGGAAGGGAGGGAATGATGTGTCCGATCTGGACATGGTGTTCCCAGCGATGCTTGGCTGCCTCTGCTCCTGTATCCTGGTGCTGTTCCATTCTTTTATCTCCCTCCCTAAGGATTGTTTTGAGCTGATGGTGTTTCCAGGAGAGGCAGCACCTCTCCAAATCCTGAGTTATCCTGAGTTCCCTCTGTGTGTGGTGTGGATGTCTTGGAATTGGGCTGATCGTGGCTCATCCCTCATCTCCAGATTCCCTAAGAGCTTTTCCACAGGCACGGTGTTGCCCTGCAGCAAGGTCAGTGTCCAGGGACTGCACACCTGGGTTCTTCCTTTGGAAGGAGGAGAGCAGCAGGATCCAGAGCTCAGAATCTGCCATCAACCTTGTCAACTCCTTGTGCTTCCCCGAGTATTCCCTCTCCTGGTCACTGCCGAGCATGGGAAAGCTCTGGGCAGCTGGATTGAGTCTCTTCTTGGTGCTGGCATGTGGCTGCTAATTGTATTATTACTTTTTTATCCGTTCTGGCAATAATTCACTCGGAGGGAATGGTGTGGGATATGGACCTTCACCACCACGGCATTGTCCAGGAACTCATCCACATTGCATTATCCTATGGAAAATGTCCCTCATTGTCCCCCCAAAGTTGCAATCTGGATGCAACGAAGTCAGGTGAGGCAGCTCAGGTGAGGGATCCCCAGGAGCTTTTCCCCATCCCTGTTGTCCCCAAGGACGAGGCCCCGGCCGCGTGCAGCGGGAGCCGCCGGATGAAGTGGCCTCCTCCGGTCCTGTTGTCCCTGCTCCAACACCCTCGTCCCGGGGAAGGGAGATAAAGGCGTTGTCTCCAAACAAACAGGGCAATGTGCCCCCCTGGGCAGGCACCTTGGAGCCTCCCAAATGGAGCCGCTGTTCCTGCCCTCGGGGAGCATGAATGGACAAGCGCGGCATTGACGGCCGCGGGGACAGGGACAAACGCGCCTCTGTGTCCCCTCTCACACCTTCCCCTCCTCCTCCCTGGCCCCCGTTCTCCCAGGACAATGGCTCCATCCATGCCAAGGTTCACAGCTGGCAAGGGCGGGGGAAAGGCCAGGACAAGGGTGGGGAGCTGCTAGGAGAAAGGGATGCAGGAGGGAGAACAGCTCTGGTGAGGGGAGATGGGAGACGGGGGAAATTCCAGGAGGGTTGCAGGGAGAGAAGGTGCTCAGAGGGGAGGGCTCAGGGAAGTTTGGGAGGGAGGATCATCCTTTCTGCCTCCTTTTCCTGCAGTGCTTCCCAAGGAACATGCCCATGGCCTGCCATGACACAGCAGGATAATTTCCTCTGGCTCCTCACACTTCCTGTGCCTTGGGATGTCTCCCACCAACACTTTGTCCTCTTGGGAATGGGGAATGGAGGGTGTTATCTCCTTATCCCTGAGTTTGGGGTGTTTCCCAGGGCCTTGTCCACCTCATCCAAAGGTGCTTTTGCCAAAGATACTAATCTGTGGATGTAAGCTAAGGAGTTGTGGGATTACATAGGAGCAGAGAGAGCTTTTCAGGGAACAGGGAGATGCAGCTGCCTCTGGACACTGGGTACTCAGGGAATCCTGGAATGGTTTGGGTTGGAAAGCACCTTAAAGATCAACCAGTTCCCACCCCCTGTCATGGGTGTGGTTGCACTTCCTATCGAGCCAGTTAATTATTTCAAGTGTTTTGTCTCTGGAGCTGGCTCACTGTGTACCCAGGTTGTTGCTCCTGAGTCTTCCTGGACACCCTGTAAAATGCCCTTTTCTCCCTAAGTCTGGGGGTTTGGATGAATCCCACTGTCCTGTATCCCTGTCCCTGATCACTGCTTTCCCTGCATCCTGCCCTGCCTGGCATGGGATAGCTTCTCTAGGAATGCAGAGGGGTTGGATTTGGGAGCAGGGTTGCTGGCTGGAAGCTCACCAAGAACTCCCAGGGAGGAGGGAGTCAGGTGCAGGTGGGCTGGGAACAATCCTGGCCCCTCCATGGAGAAGGTTTGGTGGGATGTGTCTGTTCCAAGCCTGTATCCATTGCTCGGTTGAGTAGTTCATTTTAATTCCATGACAGCCAAGTTCTCACGAACCTCCAGATCCTTACCCCCTTCAGTTTGGTGTTTTCCTTGGGATCTTACCCCACAGATCCCAGAGCTCGTCCTTGGCTGTGTTTTTGGTGTGGAATTAGTTGGAATTTGGACCTTGTGGTTTTTTGCTCCATTATGAGCAGGGGATGCTGGAGCTGCCGCTTTGCTTTGGAAGGACAGGGCTGTCCTTGGGGATGGGCTGGCCAGGGAATGTCCCCAGGATGGGATGCGGGGGGTGGATGAACCTCGGCATTGCCTGGGACAGTCCCGCATTTTGTGACGGGAAGGGACGTGGGCCGGGTTGGGATATGTAAGGATAAAAGGTGTCCTAATCCAAGAGAGAGTGCTCAAGGATGATATTCCTGAAGGGAGCAAAGGATGACAGTAATGGGATGAGGCGGGGCTGCGGTTCAGAGGAAAGGCCTTGGGATCCCCTGGAAATGCCTTGGACAGCCGGGACTTGGCTCTGGGGTGGTCTTTGGGGAGCTGTGGGAGCTCTGGCTCCGTGTCCCGCTCCGGTTACAGGCGCCCCGTTTCGGGGCTGGTTATCATCCCAGTCAGGTAATAAAGAGCATTAATTAAGCAGGAATGCTGGGCCGGGATCCAGGGGGGAGCCAGGGGCTCCTCCAGGGTCACCAGAGGGGATGGAAGCAGCCCAGGGTTGGGCACACGAGGCAGCAGGGACGTCATCCCGCTGTTCCTTACGGAAGTGGCTGCGTCCAGGTGTGCAGCCCAAGTCTCTGGGTTTGCTGAGGTGGCAGGCGTGGGAGGGATGCTATTCCCAGCTGGAGCGGCTTCTCCCCGCGCGGCCGAGCCGTCCAGAGTGGGAAGAAGCTCGGAAGCCGAGCGCTGGCCCTGCGGCTCCCCGGGCTTAGGCGGTGTTTGGTTTGTTTGCCACGGCCCGGATTCCTGGTGCTCGCGGCCAGGCCGGCAGCCAATCCCCCCGGGCCGAAGGATAAACACGGCAGGAGGGAGAAGGGGGTGAGGAGCGGCGCGGGGCCCCGGGAATGTGCCGATGCTGCAGCCTGGCTTGAGGATTGCACAACCAAGCCCTGGTGCACGGACGCAGGGATGATTCCAGGGATGTGCCGGGGCTCTCTGCCTCACCAAGCGCTGGCACTGCTGTGGCATCCCAGGTAATTCCTGGTGGAGCTTCGTGCTGTGTGTCCTCCTCATCCATTTATCCCACTGCTTCTCCAGCACGTGCTGGAGGATCATTAGGAGAAGGGACCACATGGAACCAGAAGCTTCTGGGGTCTCCTGATCCTATTCCGCCCTGCACCAGTTTGGATATTTGATCCCTCCCAGGCTGTTCCGTGCCTCAGTTCTCCCTGAAAACTCTCGGGTACGTGGCTCCGATGGCACTGGGAAGCTCTGGGCTTGGCACAACCTCTTCTCCTCCTCCTCCTCCTCCTCCGGCCTGGTGTCCCCCCACCCCTGGCTGATGTTCCCCAGCCCCTGCCGAGTGCTGACCTCGTCGTCATCTCCAGCTTCCCACATCTGGTTCGTGTTAGCGCATCCTGGGATGAAGCTCTCCGGCTCTCTCCCTTCCTCCCACCCCCAGGTGACCCAGGCAGGATTAGGGGCGATTTGAAGACAGGCAACAGAGTAGGAATTGAAGAGGGAGGGGGGACTGTTATAAATAGAAATTCCATAAACTTCTCAGCCTATCACTCCAGGAAGATTCCGGGTTAAATGCCTCAGACCTCTAAACATGACAGTTCACGGAGGCCAGGCTCCGTTAACTCTTTCCAAGCCCCATGGCTCCCTCTGGGAGCACCCCAAACTGGGACAAAAAGCCAGGAAGGTGCCACCAGGAGGGATGAGCCGGTCAGGGCAGGGGTGGGGAGGAGGCGGCGGGGTGGGAACCACCTCCCTTGGGATGTGGAGCGTGTTTGGAGGCTTGGGGAAGGCAGAGAAAACCAGTCCAAACATTGGGATTCCTGACATTCTCACACGTCCGGGGGCCTCAGCCTGCCCGGCTCCGCTCACGGGAAGGGTGCTGAGGGTTTTAACTTCTTGTTCTTCAGGCAGAGGTTGAGGTTTTTTGGGAGTGCCACGGCTCTTTTCCCAGAGAAGGGTTGGGAAGTGGAGCGGTGACATGGTGGGAGAGCAGGGTGGCAATGTCGGGGACAGGAGCAGGATGGGAGGTAGGGACCTGGCAGGTTTGGCATGGATGAGCTCGGTGCTTCCCTGGGCTCCTCCATCCTTCTTTGCTGGGATGAGATGTGGGAGCCTGTCCCGTGCAGAGCCTTGTGGGTGTTGAGCTTCCCTCCTTGGTGGCTTCCCACTAATCCCCACTTGGGAGGGGGAGGGAATGCCGGTGCCATCGGGATCTCGTGACTACAGAGCGGTATTAGCTTTTAATTAATCACCTAAGCTGGCTTTGGTAAGAGGCAGGCTGCATGGAAGCTCCGGGCGGTGGGACATTCTTTGTCCCTGCCCTGATATCCCTGGATCTGTGCAAATCCCACTATCCTGGAGCAGAGGAAGGCCCTTGATTTCTGGTGGGCAGCCACATCTCCCCTCCAGCCCTGACACACCTCTCGCGTCACTGGGCTTATCTCGCCCTCCTCAAGGTGACTTTGAGGAAGCAAAGTAATCTTGGAATGGTCGGAGTTGGAAGGACTATAAAGCTCATCCAGTTGCACCCTCTTGCCGTGGGCAGGGACACCTTCCACTATCCCAGGTTGCTCTAAGCCCCATCCAACCTGGCTTTGAACGCTTCCAGGGATGGGGCAGCCACAGCTTCTCTGGGCGCCCTGTGCCAGGGCCTTCCCACCTTCAGAAAACTGGGAAGTGCAGCATCCTGCTGTCTAGAGAGGTCTTCTCATCCTTCCTGGAGGGCTCCTGGGCTCCTCTACCCCCACAGAGGAACTTCTGGAGTTTGGAGGTGTGAGGGAAACCTGCTGGGGTGGGACAGGCTGAGTCACAAAAATTGGCCAAGTGCCCTTTTTGCTGCTTTGATGGTGGATCCCAATGCCAAAATTTGGGATGAAGACAAGTTTCCTGATGGCCTTTGGTGGTGGGGGGGGTTGTTTTCCAAAGGCATCCTGTGGGATTTGTGGCCCTGGGATATTTTGGCTAAGCAGGAGACAACCGGAGCACAGGGAGGATTCCCATCCACCTGGCAGGGGGTTTTGGGAACGTTATGGGATCATGGTGAGGGCTTGAAGAGGTACCTTGGGAGATTTGTTTGTGGTGAGGTGTTGGGAGCAGGCTATGGCAGAAATCCTTAGGGATGAGTGAGAGGCACACGGATGGCCGTCACTGAGCTCCCGTAACTCTGAGGACAAGAGTGTGGAGCTACCACATCCCAGGAACTTCAGAACAGGATGTGGCTTGTCACAGTGGAGGGACAGAAGGCCACCCCTGGGATCTGCAGCTTCATACTGGAGGTGCTGGCACAGCTGGAGATGATCCCAGAGGCTCTGCCTGCTCCATCCTCTCCTCTCCTCAGCGCTCACCTGGAAGCAGCATCGTGTGTCCCTGCTCCAGATGGATCCCGTGTTCACATGGGAGAACATCCTCACCCTGTCCCTGGGCAGGTCCCTGGGCTCTGCCACGGAGATGTCCCAAAAACGAACAGTTACCCGGGATTTCCCCCCTGCCTTCTGCCAAGGTTTCTAAGGCAGAGATCCCAGCATCCACACACACCCTGTCCGCTTGGCAGAATTCCTAGCTGGATTTATTTCTGCCGATTTGCCTGTCTTGGTATGAAAGGGATTTGCAGAGGGAGAGCTGCAATTGGCCGGGGCGGGCTGGAGCCCCCCGGGCCGGCCTTTGCAGATCAGTGGGTGACCTTTCCCGGGAACCTGGGGGATCCAGGGGGTCAGGGGCTTCTCCTGGGCTTTCACGTGGGGTCTTTCAGGATGGTCTTTCACCGACTTCCTTATCGGAGCGGGGGGAGTTGGATCTTCGCTTCCACTTTCTTGGCACTGCCGTTGGCACTGTGGGCTGGCTCCGGACTCCCACTTGGGAGAGACAGATAAAGGAAGGATTTTCTGTCAACAAAACCCTGCCCAGCTTCCCTGGAACAGGGCAGGGAGGGGAGGAGGAGCCCTCTGGAGAAAGGACAGGGAAATCCACCGCCTGCCCGTGGAGCAGAGGAGAGGGAGGAAGGTCGGGAGCTGATCCAGAGCTGTGGTGGAGAAATTCCAGTGTGTTCTGCAAAGGGTCCAAAGGGAATCAGGATGTCCCGAATTTGAAGGGATCCCAAAGGATCTGGTCCCCACCGTGTATCTGTGTCCCTGCCATGGCTTGTCCCATGTGCCCCATCTCCTGGGATGAGGCTGTACCCCAGGATGCAGATGGTGTGGACAGCTGGCAATTCCCAGGGATCCACTGAGTCATCCCTGCCCATGGCAGGGGGTTGGAACGAGATGATCTTTAAGGTCCCTTCCAACCCATTCTGTGATTCCATGATTCTTAGATCAGTTCTTTGACTGCACAAGGGTCTGGTGGTGTTTCCAAGGCTCTTTCCTGTCCTTCTCCCAGCTCATGCTTCCACCTTCTCTCCCCTCCAGGCCACGACATTAATGGAGCTCTGGAACCATCCAACATCGACACCAGCATCCTGGAAGAGTACATCAGCAAGGAAGACTCTCCGGAGATGTAAGTGCTTCCCTTGCTCCACAGCGGAACGGTGTTCCTTGTGATTTTCCATGGAGAGATCACAGAACCCTGGAATGGTTTGGGTGGGAAGGAACTCATCGAGTTCCGCCTCTGCCATGGGCAGGAAGCCATCCACTATCCCAGGTTGCTCCGAGCCCTGCCCAGCCTGTCCTGGAACACTTTGAGGGATGGGACAGCCACAGCTTCTCTGGAAACCTGTTGGGCAGTTTCCAGCCCTGAAATTTGAGTAATCGTTTAGGAATCACATCCTGGGTTGCTCTTTGCTCCTTTATCCTTCCCAGCCCTTTCTCCTGTCTCTTCCTGCCTTCTTACCTTGGAGTTTTCCCAGTGTTCCCTCTCTTTATCCCCCCAAGGGCACCATAAACACTCTTCCTTTATCTGAGCACTGGGAGCTCAGATTAAATCCCCAGGACTACATGAGTGTGGAGAAAGGAAGGATCCCCCTGCGCACCCTGACTTTGGGAAGGAGGGCAGAGCAGACCTGGAGAGCACCGAGGGAATCTGGGAGCAGGGTGGGAGTGGGATCTTTGGCATAGCTGGTCTGTAAAGCTGGAGCATGGTGAGCAGATCCTGCTGGCTACACATCCCTGGAGGTTGCTGTGCTGGGCACTTTAAAACTTCCTGGGTGGATTTTGGACTCTTCCGTGGGTCCCACTGACCCATTCCCCTGACGTTCTCCCGTTTCCTCCCTCAGCTGCTTCCCTGAGATCCCTGCTCCCACCAGCTACACACACCCCCAGCCCTCCAGCTCCGCCGGCATCCCCGCGCCTCCCGCCAGCTCCATCGGCAGCGTGAGCAATCCCTCTCCCAGCGCTCCCCTCCAGCTCCCCATCCGGCATGGTCCTCTCCTGGCCAATCCCTGCGGAGCCGCCTACGGAGCTCACCTCAACTGCAACAACAACAATGGGATGGTGGTGCCCAAGGGCTTCCTGGGTGGCCACTGCCTGAACAGCGTGGTCCCTCCAATCAAATCAGAGCCCAAGGCCTCCTACGCACCTGGGTAAGTGGGAATGGGACGGTGGGATAAAGGCGGGTGCTGGGATGGGGGCTCCTCCAGGCTGGTGG
>VYXD01005482.1:0-18056 GCA_013397195.1 Hylia prasina
CCATCTTGCTTTATATATATATAGTACTATATTACTAAATTACTATTATTTATATATATGTTACTATATTCTAAAACCTTTAAACTCTGAGTTTTCCACCATGTGATATTACACACTTCTATTCAAACTACACACCCATAATCCCAGCGCTATCACTCAATTTTGGAAGCTTTCTCCACGGCCTCAGCTCAAATGCAGAGTTTTCTTGGGGGTCAGTGCCTCTCAGCACAGAAAGTCTAAAATTCTCAGTGACCAGGGTTGCAACAGCTGGGTTCTTTCGTTAGGAAGTGCAAAACATTGCAACTACTGGGCTAGAAGAAGCCTTCAAATTCTCCTTTTTACTATTGACAGGGTGGAGGTCAGATGGCAGCGGCCTTTCGTGTGCCATTTCTAGAAGAGATTCAATTTAGAGAAAAAAGGAATTGTAATGATTTTTTTGCCAATCCCTAACTGATATCCTTTCCCTCCTTTGAAGGCTCCCATTTCATTCATGTATTTGGCACAGAAATCAATCCAGTAGAGTTGCAGCAAGGCTTCACAATCAGCTATTACAAAAGAGAGTGAGCCTGGCATCAGAGGAGAAGGGGAAATTTACTGTTGTGTGCAATTTAACGGGAGACTCCAAGAGGCTCCAATATTACTTGTCCAGCTCTAGTGCTCCTTTTCTCTCACCCTTCCTGCATTACACTCTAGCAGCCAATATGAAGTCACACAATGGAAAAAAAATCAACTTTATGATTTGACTCTTATTTCTTTGTACTTATTTTTTTTTTTCCTTCTGGCTTTTGATTAAACCAATGCAGAATTTAACAAAGAGACAGGTGCCACCCATGTTTGCTTTTTCCCTCCCTCACATTAATTATAACATGTTTCATGTTTTAAATTTCATCAGCAGTGAGTAGGTTTGATCTGCAGCCTGGTAACAACTTTTAGAATCCACAAGTTCAATTAAGAATCTGTGTTTTGTGTGAAAAGGTGTGTCACTCTGGCTTGACTACTGTAGCTGGAATTTTACAAGAGGACCTTCCAAGCAGCAATGAATACCAGCAGTAATCTTAGACTGAAATTCTTTCTGCTTATTGGCTCTTTATGCAAGGATGCAAAGATGAGAACTGGTGACCACAGTACAACAATGTATGGTTTTGAAATTCTCAAGGGTGTTTAGTACAACTGGGATCAATATTTAAGTGAGGGAGGAATGTACAAATGTAACTGGAGCTGGAAAAAAACACACTGGCTCATTTAATTTGGTTGATGATTACATACAAAAAAAATCTACCATAGCTTTTCATTAGGAGAGCAGGTTCATTTAATAATGGGTAGTATTGGTTACTGGAAAGCCTGATGATGTTGAATGGCTGAAATCATATAAGTATATAAATACAATCTGAGAACAATTTCATGCATCTAATCCAAATGTGTAATTCAGGAAATATGAGAAACAGGCCTGTGGAGTAAATTGTAGTGGTCCCAAGAAATTAGATAATGCCCCAATGGGGCAATCTTTTTTGACTGTATCCTCACTACTCATGAGTCAACAAAGCTAGTATTTAGAAAAAAAAATTAAGGTTTTTCCTGACATTCAGGGTTCCAGAAAATTCAAGATACTTTAATTGCTGTATTACATAATCAGTGAAATCAAAGTGAGATTGGTGCTACCCTGATTTTGAAGTATTTTGTATTATAAGCATACTGGGGGAAGAGACCCAAAGTACAAATTATCTTATCCTGCATTTTTGTTTGCTACAAGACTAGGAAACTTGAAGACTTACAAATTTCTCTTGTACACAAACATTTTTACAACCACAGTGTTCATTTTTTGTTGTTTTTGTTTGTTTTGTTTTTCTGTTTTGGGATTTTTTGGGGGTTTTTTTTGGGGAGAGGGTTTTTTTGTTTGTTTGTTCGTTTGTTTTGGGGAATTTTTTGGGGTTTGTTTTTTTTCATGTGAGTCACTGTAGATTCCTGAATTATTTCATGCAAAAGACACCTGAGCTGGGAAGACTAGTGACACTCACAGAGCTGCTCCAGTAAGAGGTGATATTCGTGTGAGTGACCAAATGTCTAGACCATAGAAAATTTCTGCAGCAGCAGATGACAGTCAGAGGCTTTCAGAAGTCACAAAGGAAAAGATAATTGTGCCAAATTCATCTTTGTAATGAATCTAGTTCTTTTGCTTTGCGCTCTCTCTCTTAAAAAAAAAAAAGCTAAATGCCTTTTCCAGTGACTGTTTTGGCACTATTACGTCTTCCCTTCACCCCTTAGGAGAGCTTTTACCTTTAATTTTGGTGTATCCTGCTGTGGCCATGCTATTACTTAGCTACGACAAGAGTTTTAAAATTACGAACATGTGGGGCTGGGGTTGCTGCATTTTGCTTTACCCTTTCAAAATGGCTTGTTGATCTTAATATACAGCACCCCTGCTGTGCTATTTTTTCTTATTCTGACTTTCTTTTTTTGTTGCATTTTGCATGTGGAGCCGGAGTGATTAATATTTCATCAATTCTTTAGTGCAGAATGTCACAAGGATGTGTTGCATTTGGCTTTTCTGGAGCTCTGTTGCCACTGAATTGTGACTAATAGGTGGAACTGGACCTCTAATGGCTTCATGGGATCACCATCAAATAGAAACAAACAACTGTTTGCTACATCATTAATCTGTAAGAAGTTCATTAAATATTTTCATCTGCATTTTAAATGTTACCTTCTCTACAGTTTCTCATAAATTATTCTGATAATGCATACCCCTGACTTAATTCAATGTTTAATGTCAAATTCAATGTAACGCAGTTTCATTAGTAAAGTGGTCTGTTGCAAAAAAAGGGTTACAAAATTTTATTAAAAACAATGTTTATTTGTATATTTTGACTAGAGATTACATAAGGAAATGTATTTCAAATCTTTGCAATTTTAAAACTCCTAAATAAAAAATGTATGTTTGTACACGTATGTATATACATAAATACCAGATGTTGGCAACACAACCACTTCATCTAGAAAATATATTTGTTTTCTTAAGTTAAATTGGATGTAATTTTTCATGTTTAGCTTGAAATCACCCTGTGTTTGTATTAAAAAACATCAGGAAGGAACAACATATTTTTTCCCTGATGTTTTTTATCCTGCAAACACAGGATGATTATATGATGGAGCAATTGCAGTTTCATTTCTTTCTAAAGTGAATGCATGCTTTACAGCTGTTGGCGTGTGATTCTTGACATCAGTTTTTCACATGCACATCAGATTGCAGACTTGGGGTAGCCTTGCAAAATAGTGACAATGGTGATGGTGGGTGGCAGTCCAGGGGGAGACCAGAATGCCAGGATTACACCAGGAAAAAACAGGACTTAAAAGTGGTGGGATATAATCAGTTTAGCTAAATCTGCAAGAAACTCAAGCTGGAGGGCTCTTTGGTTATATTTCTACCAGATAACCTGTTTGAGCTGGAATATAAGTGGATAATCCACATAAGTGCTCTTATCAGAAGGCTTTGACTCTATGGAGTGATCTCAGTAGGATACAATTCTTCTATCAAAACCTCAGTGATCACATTAACAACTCAAAAAACCCAGTTAACACTGGCTTTTTAAGTTATATGTAAAAATAATTAATTTTAAAATAATTAAGGTTTTCCCCTGTTTTGGTTATTTTTTGAATAAATTTGTGGATCTTTCTGCTCATTATTTTCAAAACCTAAATAGGGAGTGTTTAACAGCAGACCTGTGCTCAGGCTTAGCTGGGGAAGACACACAGATAAACAAATCAAACTGTTCTCATTTAAAGTATTGAGCACAAATATATGGAAGGGATGTTGTGTACCATTTAGAAAAATAAAGAACATTGAAAAAATGAAGAGCAAAAGATAACTTCATACTAGTACAAGGATAAGGATTCGTTACAATTTCTGCTCTGATCTATCAAGCGGAATGAAGTTGATTCTTTTGATTATTCTTTCACTGAAGCCATTTCTAGTGTAAATAAATTTTCCTCCAAAATTCTCCTAGGAAAATGTATTGTGGGAAATGAAGATCAGATTGTATTACTGGCCTGTTGGATTTGAAGGCAAGCAGAGCCCTGTCCCTGATGATTTTGGGTGATTATTGCATGGTTTCCTGGTGGTAAGTTCTCTTCTACTTCCCACTGCATCTACCTTTGACCACGTATTGTATTTCTGGAGGGAAAACCTGACATTCTGTGTTGATATTTGAATAATTTTCTTCTTTACAGGCTCTACAACATTTCTTATTATTTTTTCCTTTTTTTTTTTTTTTTTAATCTGTCAAAGAAAATCAGGAAATCGCCTGATGGTTTTAGCTTGCAAATGCAGTAATTCCAAAGTCCTTCACTCTTCTTGGGTGTGGTGCAAATTTTGAAAATATGACCATTAAAAAAAAAAACAAACAGAAATCCAGGGGGAGTGACATGAGAACAGCTAGATGCTTAAGGAGAGGGGAACGTTTTGTCATTTTTGAATGTTTAAGAGCTGTGCTATGCGTTGTAACCTGGTGTCTTTGTTTCCCAATTTTTCAGGGTACATCTGCAGCCACAAAGCTGAAAGAAGGAGTGCAGGAAGGAGTGCAAAACTCAAACCAGAGGTGCTCCAGCTGTCAGGCTGGGTGTCCAGCGGTGTAGAAGTCTGTCTGTCCCTCAGGAGGCATCCCACCACGCAGCTGCATCACACTCAGTCTCTCAGGAATTGCTGAGTGAGGGGCTACAGAGTCATGATGATGAAAAGCTTAATTGTTTAAAAACAAATACAGAAAAGCTCCAAACAGGAAATCTCCAGAATGTCCGTGCAGGAATAAACAAATGTTCTTGGCTAGGAGATGCTTCCATGAGGTGGAAGATTAAGGTTTAACTCATACCTCTGAATCATATGCAGAGCAGCTGTTGGTTGTTTGGAAAGCAGGTATTTTCTTTGCCTTCCTGTTCAGCAGTCTTGGTTTGCTTCAATGGTGAAGAAGAATATATAAATTGTTATTTTTTTTCTTTTTGTGGGATGCAGAAAAATAGAAAAAAAAAAGAGAAAAGCTAGGCATGGATGGCAAGGCAGCTCTTTCCTGTAACTGCTTTGCCTTTTGGAGAGGTAAATCTGTATGAAGCTGAGGAAATATAGCCAGCTTGAAACCCCTTCCCTTGGTGAGGCTTGCTGTGAATGGGAAGATAATGCATTTCCCTGTGGAACTCCTTACCTGAGAACTGCCCTCTAACAGGGATTTGAGCGTGCCAGAGGCCTGCCTGTGGCTCTTGGCATGATTGTTTTGTGCAGAGGAATGCAGAGCTGCTAAAACTGGCTTTGGGACTGATGGCCCCAGCCGTGGCAGTGGTAAACTTCCTTTTCCCGTTTCAACTGGAAATGTTTTACCCTTTTTCTGGCACAGCCACAGCCATAAAATTCCATTTCCATTCAGCATTTGGCCTCCTGAAGCATCAGTTAAAGTCACTCACAGTGGAGATTTCAGTTTGGGGAGCTACATGCAGCCACTGTATTGAAACAACTACTGCATTTCATTAGAGCAAGACAAATCTAATCTCGTGTGATGCACTCTGCCATCACTTTGCTGTGCTACAACTGGAGATGAAGCTTCAGATCTGTCTTGCTCCTGTGCTGAGCTTAATCTGAGTGTTCACTATAAATGTGTGTAAAACTCCATATCTCATTACTGGTCTCCTGGGCTTTCTCTAAACAAATACAGTGGATTAAAATGCAAGTTCATTAGGTTAAAGTGCTTAATTATCTTAAAACTCTTAGTGTTAGAGTCAGATGTCAAGATTTGATTAGCACTGCAGGGAGGCTCTGTAAGAAGCAAAATGGAAATAGCCATTATCCTACTATAGTCAAAAATGCTATAAATATGTAAATAAGGACACAAATATAGGTCTAGCTACATATGCAATATTTCTTAACTCTCAAATGAAATAATTAGCATAAGTTATTTTGATGCATCCCTATCTCTGATGCTTAATTATATCAATGCTCCATTATTTAATATTCTGTGACAAGTTGTCATAATCACATTCCTTTCAGTCTTGTTTATTGCATTCTTTACTTATTAAAGTGCCCTGTAGTTGTGTGTAGAGGAAAAATTAATATCATTTATGACTGACCCCTAATGCACCAAGATTTAGAGTTTTGAAACTCTCCCACAAGGTGTGTTATAAGGATGAATTTTAACTTGAGAAGAGTGCCCTAAAATGATTAATGAGCCACCACCCAGGGAAAAAAGGAAAATACTGTGTTTTACCATAAGAAAACACAATTATGTTAAAGCAGTCAAGGGATCTGTATTTTCACCTTCCTTGTTTCATGGGCTTTCTTTGTTACTCAAAAAGTGCATAGGAAAGAGAGCAGAAGCTGATTTCCATGTGAGAAAGACCTGTAATCAGTGTCCTGTAAATGTTTATTTACCAGGTGTGTATGGGAGGAAATGGGGTTTGAGCGTTTTCAGGGTTCTAATTGTAATTCTGTCCCTCCAGTGAGAAAAACTGTGGCACAAACAACCAAAATCCACATTCAGTTTAATTATTCTCTTAATGTTCTTGAAAAGGAAGAAGGACCTAACTACTTAACAGCAGCAAACAGGAAATTAAATTGAAAATGACCATTAGATTACTCTTGAGCGTGCACATCCATGAATTACTTTTATCTGGCTATTCTTAGCTTCAAGAGGTGGTTATGCAAGTCAGTAGATCTAATACCTTTCTTAGGGCTTTTTTTTTTTTTTCCTGTTCTGTTTTGAGCTTTGTTTGTTTGTGGTTTTGTTTGTTTTCTGTTTTTCTCATACAGGGGTTTTATTCTTACAGTGTGTTTATTTTCTCCTAAGAGCTTTCAATCCCTTTTTTAATCCAAGATGAAACCTGCCACATATTACTGCACTGGCAGTTTCCTGTGACCAGGTGAATTTCCAGGTGTGTGAGTGGTTGTGGTTTACAAAGGCTTGGGCAATGCTAACCAAGCATGCCTTTGGTAGATGTGGCAGTGCCTGTTGCAAGCTTTAGTTTGTGCCAAGCAGTGTTGCATAAGAATTTGATGCATTTTCGAGTTGAAACATCTCATCTCTTCTGCTTGGATGCCCAGCATTACACAATATTCATGATGGGTCTGCTCCACTGAGGCTGAGGTATTTAATCTGCAGCTTGCTGCAGGATTTTGAGACCTGTTAACAGGGTGAGGTTCAGGCAGGGAGCAGCTTTCCAGTCTATTCCAGTCCCAAGTGTGACAGCTTTGCTGTAGGAATATTTCACTTGCATCTCTCTCTCTTGTGTGACATGGTAATGAGATTTTTTACATGGCATCAAAATGGTTCTGTAAATAGCTCAGGCAAAATCCTGCCCCAGGGAAGTAAGTAGCAGTGCTGTTGGAGGGAATTAGAGTCAAATGCAAGTATCTGGGCAGGTGGTCTCCAGGGAAAAAAATCAGAAGGCAGAGATGGACTTGATCAAGCCACACGTGGGTTCCTCCAGAAAGGGAGAAGAGTCATCTATTGAACAATGGTTGTAGGAGAGGATGTTTAATTCTTGGGATAATGATGTTTTTGTATAGAAATATACTGAAGGTTTAAAAATTCTCCTGGTATGTTTCCTTTTTTCCAACCCTACAATATTAATATTTCTGTGACTAGAAAAAAAACCCAACAAAACATTTTCTCTCAAAACCTGTGCTTGGGGAAAAAAAGAAATCTAACTGAAAGCAGAGATTGCAAGTTAAATAGTATCATCAACACCTTTTAGTTAGTGCTTCCCAAAAGCATATTTGAATTAATTTGAAAGGTAACCTTGAAGATGTGAAACGACATCCTGTGTTGCTCTTGTCTTATTTATCCTCAACAGTTTTCAATGCTCATAACTTTGGGCTTCAGTTTCTGCTTTGAGACCCTGTATCCTCAAGTTCTGTCTTGCACTGCTGACTGCCTGAATTTTCTCACTAGTCCTAGAGTGTGTTGATACCCTCATACTGCTGCAAATGTATTAACCCTTGGGTTTCTGTGGCTGTTTATAATTTTGCTCTCCACCGCTCACGGGAGGAAAGGGAATACCAGAAATGTGCAAGCAGTGAGATGGTTAACTGGCTCCAGGACAGATGTTCACGTTGCTCTAATTTTGACAAAAGTACATTGGCTTCCTGTGAAGCAAAGGATTGATTTTTAAACATAGTATTTGCAGACCAAGCACTGTGTGGCTCAAGTCCAGCTCTCTTGAAAGACTTATTAACAGCCCCTCACATTCTCTTTGTTCTTTGGAAAATCATCAACAGCTTCAGACACCTACTGTAGCTTCCTGGGGTTCTTATACCATCCTTCTATTAATGGTTGCTTCTTTTATCTGTTGAACACTTATGCTTAATTATTTCATGTTTTTAGAACATTTTTAAATGAAATTCATTAGGTAATTGCAGAATTCATTATATATTTTTTTTTCTGTAAGCAAGTATTTGGTTGTAATTTCTTAGATTAGGCTCTTTTATTAAGCGATCAATAGATTTTGTCTTCTAGCTCCAAAATGTACTTTTAAGAAATCTTTTTCAGAGCAGGTTTTAAAAATGGGTATGACTACCATTATTATTATTGTTATTTTTGCTTTATGCTATTTTAATTATTTTTATTTTATTTATAATTACTAACTTATTTATGAATAAGTTTATAGAATTATCAGACTTCAGTGCTAACATCTACCACCTTACTCTGATACATGCCATAATTTTACAAGTAATAATACAGGGAAAAAAATCAGGATTTTTTTTTTTTCTTAAAAACCCACTGTTTTTTATGGGTTACAGCAGCTCCTTACACAGTGGGACTTGGACCACTCCGGGGTGGCTGACACTTTCCCTGTTCACAGTACAAATCAGGTTGCACACCTCAAACAGTAGGGTCAGGAATATTAAGAAAGTATTCTAGAGATAACACTGAAACCAGACTTGTTTTTAACAGCCCATTGAGTGTCATAGCAATATCTGTCTCTATTTATATATAAATCTCTATATAATCTGCATGCAGAAGTATGTAAAAGGACCTAGAAGTTTATTTTTACCATGAACACTCCTGTGTGTTTGCTCTCAAACACTTAATTGTTTATGAGCAAACTTTATTAGGGTGATTAATTTACAGACATGAAAGAATAGCTCTAAGCCTTAGAATCAGAAATTTCTTTGTATTTGCATATTTAGCTATAATGCTTTTTTTTTCTCAGTAATTACAAGTTTATTTATCAATGTAAAAAGAAATTTCCCTTTGTCCTTAATCTTTTTGTGTGCTCAATGTGTACATTCATCATCAGCTGCAACAATGTAAACACAGAATAAGTCTATTTAGCTTTCTATTTCCATTTCCAAAGCACATATTTTTCCAGTAAATATTTAATACACTGCTGTCCAGAGCTAAATCTGTAACTGAGTAAATACATATTTAAAGGAGTTTCTGATCTCAGATAAAAACTGAGGCAAAACCTAATGACAAAACAAAACATTCAATTTTCTGCCACTAATTTCCTGACTTTCTTTGTTTGCAGAATAATGTTATAAAATTAATCTAATGTATAAATTGCATTCACTCTTTATTACTTGCAATGTATTTTAAACAAATTGACTGTTGTTCACAGATGCTAAGAATCAGTCTTGGTGAAGGGGTCACCTATAGGGAAATGTAGGGACCATCACATTTCCATTCTCTTCCAAATCCAGTGTTATTAACTATTGTCTTTTTAAAAGGCCCTCAAAGATACAATTGTTGTTATCTTGAAGAAAGAAGTAAAGACAACATTTCACAGCAACTTACCATGGTTTTCTAAATGGTTTTCCTAGGATGTTTTCTGCTGTACAGTATTTTTAGAGCATTCTTTTTCTTTTATTTCTCTTTGATTTCCATATATAGAATTGTAGAACATGAAGAATTCCTGTGAAACAAATCCACCACGGACTGTCCTTTAGATAGAGCTGCTTGTCTTTTTCCAGGATTCCAGTGATCATTTCAGATAGGAAATAATGCTCAGTGTGATTTCTTCTGTCTCTTTTTTCTTCTAATATTTTTGTTTCAGAAAGTTACTTTTCTTCTTGATAATCAGTGAAATTGATCCCATTTTATCACAATTTAGATCTTCTAAGGCCCTGCAGCAGACTCAGTCTGCAGTGTGTTATGTTTGACATCCTTGAGTCACAGCTTAAATTCAAACTTTTGTCCCTGTTTAAGAAGGCAGAAAAACCTGCTGGCATGATTTGAATGAACCTTACTGCCTGGATAAAAATGTCACTCCTTTAAAACTGAGTAACATCAAGTGTGCAAAATTCCACCATGATGGACTGTAATTGAACAAAATGTTCCCAGGATGCCTGGCTTTCTTATCACTTTTATTGTTTTCCATCTCTTAGTGCATTATGAAATGCTGCATGTGATTCAGATAATTTATTTTTTGCTTTGAGAACAGTCTTTCAAAGCAGGTTTTAAGATATTTAATCTTGTTATTTTACAATAAATATATAAAAGCTTGGAAATAAACAGTAGGAGAGGCACGGATGAATGACACAGATGTTTTACAGATCAGAACCATTATGCTTACACTTGCACTGGAATGGGAAAAGAGGAGGAAAAAGGCATGTATGATTCAGCCTATAAGCAATTTTTGTGGTGGCTAATCATTAGGAAAAATAGACTGCCATAATTTTCATACCACTGCTGTTATCCATTCTTCTGTCAGGGTAAATTACAAAGGAAATTTAAGTCTCCTCCAAAGCATGATAGGGTGTATGGCACTTTTTTCCCTACTATCTCATGACACTTTCTAAAAATCATAATTCTGGGGAATGCTAGAGATATGGGTAAAGAACATTTAAATATGTATTTACAGTAAAATATAAAGAAGACAGAAGAGAGATTGATTCATACAGTAAAAAGCCTGAACTTTGGCTGCGAAAATGTTTCTACTGCTCATGCAGTGGCCACAACTCAGCCAAAAATGATCACCTGCTGAAAACCACTCTTTGTAAGTTCTCAAAGAAGCAGAACATTTTGTGCCCTGCAGCTTTTTTCCTTTCATGAGAAAGAGCCCGTTTCATGAAGCATAGATCATTTTTGTGTGTGAAAACCTGTTAAAAGTAAGATATCCCCCAACAGCCCTGTGCTTGGCACTGAAAGCTTCACACATGTGCTGGCTGAGTGCTGCAGCCCCTGACCTTAAAGGTATCTGAAGCTGAGGATTGAGCAGTTAAGAGGTTTAGTCCAGGCACATCCATGATGGGCAAGTTTACCTGCACTGGAGTCAGGCGTGTTACTTCAGTAACATCTGCTGCTCACAGCTGGAAACAGGATCCCAGGGAGTGCCAATCCTTGGCCAGGGTCACTGTCCATGATCAAAGGTCTGGGTTTACATATATGGCCTAGCCCTGCATCCTCCATAAACTGAGAAATTAAAAGACAAATGCTTTAAAAAGAATTATGCAATTTACCCTCTCTCTTGGGCACCGGAGCCAAAACTGATCCCAGCCCTCCCCATGTGATATCCACAGCTATGACCATTACAGCTACATAACCAGCTACATTGCCCTTTAGGATGAGACCACGGCTAAGAAAATCTGGTGGCTGTGTTTATACACACACAGAGCTCATGTGTGTAAAGTAGTCTTTATCAGATTTTGTGGTTTTTAGACTATTTGCCCAGGAAATGAAAAGTTTTCTCTGTTCTAGAATTGCCCTGCCCTTTTTCTCATTTCAAAGTATTCCAGCAAGCAGGGGACATGTGAGGCTGGAGGAACAGGGCAGGAATCTATCAATTCCAACACATTTTCCAGCCAGTGCACAGAATACTTGGGGGGAAAAGAGTTTTGGAAGCCAGTGGCTATAAAACATCTGCTTTGTTCTGATTAATGAAATTTTCCTGCTGCCACCACCACACCATGAAACATCTTTTTGTCTTACAGAAGCTCAAGTACAAGTGTTGCATACTGATTCCTTGGGAGGAAATATGATTTCTCCCAATAAATATTTTCTAGTGAATGATTACAGTGGATTCTGAAGAGTTTTGTAAGCTTTAGGTTTTACTTTTAATTAACTAGTGTGAGACAAATATGAATCCTTAGGCAGTTAGTAGCATAACCCTTTTTGACTCTCAAGATAAAAATAAAGATTATAAAATAAATTCAGTGTGCCAAACAGAAAAGTTTCCCTTAGCTGGTATCACTGTGAAGAAATAGCAAATCTAAAATCTTCTGAATGAAAATTCATGAAGTTTCAAGTATTCCACGTATTTATACATATATTTACAGATCTATACATGGATGTATATAAATTGAGGAAAATATGGATCCTTAGCTTATAACATTTTATATTATCTCATATGCATTTCATGGTGCAATGTGTTCAGCTCATAATTCTTAGGTGTCTGCATCCAGTGGAGACATTTGAAGGAACAGCACTACTTACAATGTAATTCTTTAAGAACAGAATTCTTGCAAGCTACATCAACTTTTCTGATATTTAAACAGAAAGCTTTCAAGATGGAGAGATGTTGCAAAAAATTACTCCAAATTAGGAAAAAATAAAATGCATCCTAATGTCCCATCAGATTTGTTGGTTTCATACTACACTGGGAAGATGTGGAGTGGCATCAGAGTGTAGAAATAAATAAGAAAACAAGGTGAACTTTTGGAGAACTATTTTTAATTTGAATCTCTTGGGAGCACAATACATAGGAAATCATCTGTAATTATAGGGATTAGCATGATATGAGTCAAATGGCATGAACAAGGCATAGAAGTAGCACAAAGACATTTTCCAAATTCAAGGAAGCTTCATCAGCAACACAGTACAGAGTGGTAAAAAAACCCCCTGTACTTAAAAGAACAGGATGAATGTTTTTTTCTGCAGTTTAAGAAGACAGAAAAAAAAAAAAGCACAGAGGAAGAAAAGAGCACAGGATGGAGGGGTTTGTCCCCAAAACCTTCTGAGGTCACTGGTATTGTTTTGCCCAGCATTTGGAGACCTTCACCAGAATTCCCAGATTCTGGACTGAAGCCCCGGGGTAGCAAGGGGAAGTTGTTTCCACTGACAGTATTAATGTTATGGAAGCTGTACTGAGTGAGCTATTTCCAGCATAAATAAAGCCTTTTTGCTCTTTTAGGCAGGACACAAAAGAGATATCACTTGCAACACCATGTGCAATTCTTACTGCTTGTGTTCTGGAAGATTAAGTGTAACAGAGTGATTGAGGAAGTGGGAACCTTGCTTGTAAGGACAAAGAAAGGGCGTGGCAAAATAAAAACAATGTTTAAATGTGGAAGGGACAAGCATGGAGCAGGGGGGAAATTCTCTCAGCTAACAGATAACACGAATCAAAAGACAAATAGGGATAACCTCAACATATATGAATTTACAAGGAAAATTAAAAGCAGCTTTCAAATTCTCAGAGGGATGAAAGAGGAACATATATGCACTGGGAATTTAGCTGGTTGCAATATTAGTTCTGCCACAGGACTGTGGAAGAAAATGTTTGATGACAGGAGAAGGTCAATTTCAGCCTGTTTCCCATTTTCTTGGCAGTTTGAACTTGTATCAGAGTATTTCAGGTAAATATTTTGGAAATCAGTGTTTCATCTTTCAACAAAAGTGTCTGTGTTTACCTTCCCAAAAGCCGAAATGTATGTTTATGTTTAAGTGTGTAGACTTTAACCACTTTCATATAAACAGATCAATACACTAAAACTAGTTAATGTGACACAAATGTATTTTCTTTGCATGGAACACAAGCAGGTTCTGTAAGCAGATTTTCAAGGTATTTTGGGGTATTTAAAAGTTTAGAGGCTATTTTAAGTAGAATTATCATTATTCAAAGCAACCTGTTGTTCAAATATAAACTTTGAGTAAATGCTATTCTTATACCATATTAGGAGTAAAGTTCAGATCACTAAGGCCTTTTTGAATAGTCACAGAATTTCTTTCTGTGCAAATTGAATAACAAGGTTGCTAACATAACAGCCCTGTCTTCCAAACTTGTTAATTCTGCCCAGTATATTTGTGATTTCATTGAGATGCTGGTGATTACAGTGGTTACAAATTAATTTATGCTTTGCAATGAATTTTATTCACAGAGAATGGCAATGATAAATATATTACTGGTGCACTGTCTTTCTATAAGGCTTCTCATTCAACTTTTAATTATGTAGCCACATTCTTTAAATGGGCAAATGTATTTTCAATTATGAACATTAAAGTGATAGGTATGGGAGAAAAGGAATATTGCTATTGCATATTTGCTTATACAAGCAGAAGGTCAGCCCTTCATTATCACTATATTCTCTTTGGGAATTTGACAGAGGTTATGTTACTAGTAAGATAATTAACATTACAAAAAGATTTATGTATTTTTAGGTTGATCTTTCTTCTGGCAATTTATTTTCATACCGGTGGAAAATTACTTGTTGCTTACACCTAATTTTATTTTTTTTTTAATCAGACTATAACAAGATAAAAATGGAACAATAAATTTGTGGTTTTGATTATTAAGTCTGGTCTGCAAAAAAAATCAGTTTACTGAAAACTGTGCAAGAATTGCAAAAAAGTTATTGTTGAAACTCTGATTTTGGAAATACTAAATGTGTAGAGGAGGCAGAAGAGAAAAATTAATTTTTCCCTGCAGCAACTTTAGTTCTCCAGACTTATGGACTTCTCCAGGTGTTGTTCTTCTTGCACAGCTTTATGCCCTTGTTTACTTTGCATTCTTGGGCTGTATTTACGTGCTCTTTGTTGTTTAACTGCTCAAGCTAACAAACACCTGACAGCTGTACAGTAGGAACTGCAGTGCCCAGGAACAGATCTCGTGGTGCACATCCATCAAAGTGGCACCTGGAGAACCCTGGAAAGGATTCTGTGTCTTAATGAAACTTTGACAGCCCTGCAAGTGCCTTCACAGACTTGTCCCTGAGTGGAACGTGGGAAAAGTTAACAGATTGGTTCCCTTCCTAATTTATCATTTGTCAGGCCTTCCGGTACCTATGCCTTAATCCTGAATTTTTCATTGTTGGATATTCTGGACTTAATTTTCACACTGTGTTGTGTCAAAACAAGAATGAATCATTGCTGGAAGAAGAAATATCTTTTTTGCAGAAATAATGGAAGACAGGGTGCCTTTTTCTAAAATTTGGGCAGCTATAGCTATTTATTATCATACATTTTTGAGTTTTCTAAGTAAATGAGCTGGATTGAGTAAAATCAAATTGATTACTTACTGATTTTGGTCTTGCTACTGTGTTTATAGATTTATGATATCTGCAATTTCAGATTGTTTAAATTCTTTAAAAAAGGTCTTCTTATGACTTTTTATTTGATAGTGAAACAACTTAGAAAGGTACAAAAGTTCTGAAAAGAACTGGTAAAATATCTAGTCTAACAAAAGAACTGAGTCTTTCAAGCTAAAAAGTAAGATCATTGTAACACTTGCTTCCCCCTCCCCAATAAACTATAGGAAACTCCTAAAAGAAAATCTAAAATATGCTCTCATTGTTACGTCATTTTCTAAAGCGTAAGAATAGATGCCATTATTTGAGATAAAAGTAAAATAGATATTAAGCTTTAATAACAAAAAACCCCTAAGGTAGTATATTTGTTTATGCATGTAAAAATTATCAGTGTTCTTTTATCCTCACTAACAGCCCCATTAGGTTTAGACCTGAATTAGGAAAGAAGGTAACAATCACCCTAAACAGGCCATGTGCTTTATTTGAACACTTAAATAAACAAAATTTTAAAAATGCTGTTCCTGCTGTCACTTCCTTTTAGGATCCTTTAAATGTCTGAAAAGCTGGCCAGGTACCTACTATTAGTTCAGTGTTTTAATCTCAGGCCTAGATTTTTCTTGTGGTTTTTGGTTTTTTTTTTCCTGGTGATGAAACATCCATGAGCAAACTCAATATAACTGAGAGACATGGGCAAATACTACATAAAATATCAATGATCATTTTCCAGAAATAAAAAAATGCAGTTCAATTTTGTAAGCTCCCCTTACTGTGTTAGTAATATTAGTGGACTTTGAAAACAAAAAAAAATGACATTGTGAGATGCAATATTGCTTTGTTATTAATATTTTATATATAAAACATATTTGGTGTTTATACTTCAAATTATGGAATATGTAGCTTCTTCAGTGTCAGGTGGTTCTCCAGGCCCTCTTAAATTTGGGCATTTCCTCCTCTGTTTTTTGTCTCACTAACTCATTTGCCATCATTTTCTCCTAGGGAATTTCTCCTTTTTTCCTCATCTTTACTTTTCCTCCTGATCACTTTCCTCCACTTCTCATTTTTCCCTTTCCCATTTGAGTCTGTTTTCTCCCCATTTTCTGTCATTAATTTTCTCATCCTCCACTCCCTCTTAAGCTCTTGCTTCTACTTCACTCACAATTTCTTCAATTTCTCATATTTTTAAATTAGTCTCCTTTTCCCTTCTTTTACTCTTGTTATTTGCTTCTTTTACATAGACTGCTTTTCCCCACCTTATCCATTGCATCCTCTGCAGGGAGTCCTCGTGAAGGTTTTCTTTAGTTTCCAGTTTGCACTCTGCCTTGGAGTCAGTCACTGTAAACCCTGCAGATACCATGAACAGTAATTTTCCAGGCAATCCCATCATCATTTCAGGAAGTGATCCCAGCAGGCTGGTTTCCCATGCATAGTTAGTGTGCCTTCATTCAGGACACACACATGATTATATGTCTTTTGCTGTGGTGCTGGCCCATTTCTATGGTAACACTGCACATCTACCATTTGTGTGTGATGGGGATTCTGGCAGGTGGGTCCCTTTAGCAGGTCAAAATACCTGTGATATAGAGAATGGTTGAAGAGACTAACCAGCAGCAATTCTTCCATTTAGTCCATAAACTGAGTGGGATTTAAACGGCATTTTTATAGCCCCATTTTTTTTTTTTTAAACAATCTGCTTAAATATGGTCAAAGAACAGAATAAACACATTTTATATTCATTCTCTCTACTTTAAATAATAAAAATAATAATTTTCTCAGGCAAATTCTTGGATGACAACATTTCTGTGCTTACTGGTGAAATCTTTTCTAAAGCCTACCTGTCTTTTCTGTCTACCTTGTAATGCAAGATCTCTCCTGGAAAAGGGAATGTGATGTTATCAGAGAATCATTAGCTTTGGAAAAGACCTCTAAAATCATGGAGTCCAACCATCACCCTGCTCACAAGTAATGCCAAAACAAAAATTACAAGTCTGTGTTCCAGACTCTAAGACAGATTTTAAAACCTGTTCCTGGCACAGATAAGATGATTCTTATAATTCTCTCAAAAAATGCTTGAGTGTGCACCTCATAGCTGTGTGCTCTGTTCACTCTGCACTCAATAATGTTTTTTAGTTGATGGGGCTGTTTGAGACCTGATTTGAGACCTGATTCTTAGCTTCTTAGATTGGACACTTCATTAACTTACATTAATAAATATTAAAAACATGAAAATAAAAAAGAAAGCACTTATTTTTTTCTACTAAATCAAAGTGATAAACTTCAAGCATATTTTTACTTTTGAATATGTTCTAAAGAAATATCATAAAGTTATGTCTTTGATTATTTTTTCTTTTCCATTCATCATTATTAAGACAATTAGAAATGTTTAAATGGATGATGTGGGGTTAATAATGCTGTCTTAAATACTTCACCTCTTTAAGTCTTTATGATTCAGACTTTGAATCATACAGAAAATGTGAAAAATTGACCACCTTTCTCTGGGTTAGAAATGGATCTAAGAAAAATATTGAAAATGTAGGCTCTGAGGATACTAATTTTAGCTTTTCTGCTGATATTCCTTCAAGATCTTAGAACTCGATGTAACTGCTTTGTAGTTAATTTCTTGTTAAAAATTTCAATGTTTTCTTAGCCACTCTTACATCTGTCTTTATAGATGCTGATAACCTGGCTCTTGCATTTCTTTTCTCCATTGTCTATATTTTTAAAAATTATTATTTTTAAGCTATTTGCATTCTTTTTTTCTCCCTTATGCTTTCATTATAACTTCATTTTATCCCTGCCTACTTTTCTTGATGAGACAGAAAAGTGCTGCTTTTTTTTTTTT
>VYXD01005482.1:18121-40542 GCA_013397195.1 Hylia prasina
TGGTGGATAAATCCAAGAATGGTGTGGACCTGACTACAAATTTGTATAAATCTGAGTGTGCAGATTTTGAACATCTGCTGTATATCCTCCCAGATGTCCTACTCCCACTGCCATTCCAAAATTATCAGACTCCTCTAAGTCAAAGCTAAAGGAAGGAATGTCTTTCACAGGTACTCAGGCTACCCCACAGGTAACAGGTATTGAAATGTGCCAGACTGTAGTCTCTCAGGAAACATGGGTGAAGAGTCAAACAATTCAGTTGAGTGTGGCAGAATACTCATGAGAGTCTATTTAATATCCACAGAGATATCAAATAAAGCAGTAATGAAAACGGAGCTATGTGTGGGACTTCTGATGACAGAATTAATGAATAACTGAGATTTACTGGCTTCTCTTGCATTGCATCCAGGTCAGTGTAGAGGAACAGTATTGATCTGTGAAAAAGGTTTACCAGTGCAATTAATGTATTTGCGGCTCTTTCCAGGTTCCCTGTGTATGAGCTGGACTGGCATTGTGCAGGTGGCAGAATAATTGTGCAGTGCACTGAAGCATATTTCAGCTGAAAGGGCAGGGCACTCAGGCAGCTGAAACACAGCTGCATTCCCACTCCAGGGGAAGGAACAGCTTCACCAACTTCTGCTGTGGTCCCTGCACCAGCCCTGTGTTCTGTAGATCACCCTGGTGTCAATTAGGTGTGTGCCTGCTTGGGGTGGCTGATTTGGGTTGAAATAGCAATGACAACAAAGTAACTTTAGCTTAGATTCAGGGCTAAGTGTGGTGAGTGCGTTTCTTCCAATGTTGAAGCACCACTTGAAACAGGAAATGATCACTCTACACGTAGTCAAAGGTAAGGAATTAATTTTAACCTATGATGTGACCCTAATCAGAGCACTTGCCTGTGAGGCAGATGCCACACAGCTTATATTTGAACAATTATGGGTGCCTTATCCCACCTACTGGGAAGCCTTCCATAAATCCTTTGCTGCTTCTTCATTAATGTGATAAATTGGCTTTATTCTAAGTGCTATTGCCTTGAAGATGTGTTTTGATACATCCCAAAAATTCAGGCCTAACTTCTTGTTCGGGTAAACTCAGTAAAGTCATTGACATTTCATCAAATTACATGTAAATCTGGTGTTTTGTCTAGTAGTTTATAGTGTAACAATACATACAACATTCAAGTGGAAAAAGTGAGGACTCAGTTTGAAGCTAGGTGGTTACAGTCATGTTTTTAATACAGATTTTATATAAGCATGATGCCATCTATGCAAAAGTTTCAACATGCCAGATAATGGTTTTAATGCAAATAAATTTTCAGTCCTCTAGAAATAAAAGGGAGGACTTTGCCATGGAATCTGAGATGGCCAGGATTCCAAAAAGTATGCAAAAATGTATGACAACATTTTCCCAGTGTCAGTTTTTAATGTGAGTCTCAGCAAATGAGGATGCTACTTCATTATTTTCCTGTTTTCTGTCACAGACTGAATAATGTTGTACTTTACCTCCACATATCAATTATAACTTCCTTCACAAAGTCAAACACTAAGATGATCCCTTGTGAAACTGAAATTTGCAGTACAAATTTGTTCTGCTATTATTATTGTCTCTCTAGTTTACACATATTTCTCTCAATCCACGAACCCAGTCCTACAGTGGAGGAGGTGTTTCTGTGTCGTGGAATGCAAAGAAATGATTAATCAATGAATCACAGAGTAAATAAATTAGATGGTGATATTCTGGCACTCATGCCACGGGCATTTTTTGCACACAAAGAGCAGGATCCTTCTTCCAGAAGGGATATGGAATTGTTCAAGCTCATCTCAGTTCAGCCCCAGGCACCCATGCTCCCTGCTGGGAGCTGAGTATTTAATTTCTTGGAGCATTTCTATTACTAATTTCTCTAACGGAAACAATCATCTTAAAATGATCAGGTCTGCTCTGGTAATCAGGATTACATTATTAATATCTGTAAAATCAATCAGATCAATTGTGATCTCTGCTAGGTGAGAATTTTACTCTGCCAGTGGACAGAATAAAGGAAATATGCTTCTTTTAGGGCATGTCTCTCCTTGGATGTAAACATTTGATTAGAAAATTTTGTAACTGGCCATGAGCTTTGCATGAACATACTGCAGAAAAAGCATATTCTCTTACATGTGGCTAAAAAAACATGTTGCTGAAATCAGCTATAAAATGAGAAGGTTGTGGTTTTTTTTTCCTTTTCTAATGATAAGAAAACATGGATTGAAATCTCTGGGGATACACAGCAGAATCTACAATGGCAGCCCCTCCTCCCCCCCAAGCCAGATAAGAAAGCCTATTAGGCAGATGGTATCACACATGAAAAAAGTGATCAAGCTGTGAGCAAGAAAGCCAGATCTACTTAGTGTGATAATTAGAAAAGAAAGAGCCCCAAAGGAAGCAGAGAACAGTAAAATATAATATCACAGCTGGAAAATGGGGTAGAGATTGTATTTTGGATCCAAGAATAGGTCAGATGAAGACAAAATGAAGGAAGGACAATGGAATTATGGGGAAGAATTTGGGGAGAATATGCCCATCAGATTTTGAGATTGTAGTTTACTGTGGCACTGAAAATAGCATTGTTCTGATTCCTGTCTGATGCCAGTAGCAGTTCAGGAATTTGAAGTACAGCAGTACTAGTGATATATATTTTTAAATTCTGTGCTCTGCCCAGCAAGTAATTTTCTGTATTTGCTTGTCCTATGCACATGTGGATGCACGGTGAAGAAACCCATTTACAGCCACAAGCTTTAACTCAGCTCATAATTATACTATAAAGTGGTTTTGTAGATAAAAATTCAACATGGCTTAGTAGTCAAAAGATAGCCACTAAGTTAGAGTCATGCTGATATCTCATAAAATAATTGTATTTCAGGGTATTAAAAAATAATAAAAAAATAGCCTTACCATCTTTATAATTTTTTGAAAATAGATAGGAAAAAAATGAAACAAAAGGGTTTTTTCCTCCCCCTTTTCTCAGCACCTCAAATTCTCTTTTTGATTACTATGGAAAAGGCATTTTCTCCTCACAGTGGCAAAACATTTTATTTTTTTCCCTCACTGCTGCAGAGGATTTTAAAATTTCCAAGTATTCCAAAAACCACTTCAGTATTTAGAAGGCATCAAAAACAAGTGCTAGACTGCAGTGCACAGGACAACTCCATCAAAATGTACACAAGGATCAGCTCTCCCAGAACCCAAGGCACATGGACTCATGCAGGCATTTTATGTTTTTGAAGTTTTCTGTAGATTTAAGTAACAAGCACCCTGCCTCCTCCATGTCTTGCCATTAGGTTATGGTTTTATTGTTTTGAAAAATGTTAAGTGTCTAGGGAGCTTAACTTAAAAAAAGAAAAAAAATGTTAGCTCATCAATTTGACCTTTAGCCTCACTAATATTGCTGTTCAAATAACTTTTATTTCAGTATTGTACTTCCAAACAGTCCTGGCTCTTTGGCCTTTAAAACAATTAAATAACTCTGCTGACTCATCCTGCTTCTGAAACTCATGTAGCTCCAGAGTGAACATTCGTGGCCATTAGAAAAATCCATATTTAAACTCCTGTTCAACTCTAACTATAAACTCCATGGCAATGTTTCCATCGGGTTTGAGAGGGAAGATCCTTTTTCACAAGGCTGCTTTTAGAATAGAGATTTTTTTTTCNGTTAAGTTAAGTTATGTTATTTTTAAATCTTATTTTATTTTACTTTTTTGTAAAAGCTTTGTATAACCTTTTGTTTCCCATGTGTTTGAATACCCTTCTTGAATATTTCTGCTTTCTCTCTTTATTGTTTCCTTCCCTAATATAATAAAACAAATATTAAAGATAAGGTCTAGTGGAATGCTGCTGTTTATTTTTCTCTTTATTTTTGTTTTGATTTGTTGTTTATAAGGGTAAGAGATTTGGGGGAATTTTAATACAGTTATTCTTTTTTAATGTTTTTATTTTACTTTGTTTTGTTTTTCAAACAAATTTTTACTTGCTCCAGGCAGAACGTTTTACAGATTCATAGTATAGAGTGAAGAGAGAGTCTTGAAGTGTTTTACCAGAGGTTGCTTAGGAAAACTATGAACACAAGTTTGAACTTGCAGCACATCTCTATAAAAATGTTTATTATTTGTCACAAACATAAACACATCAAAATGTTTTGTTGATCCTGCTGGGCCCCTTCCAGCTCGGGATTTGATTCTTAGGCTGAATGGAAACACGTCACATGTAGCCATGCCAGAAATTACTTCAAAATTATGTAACATACCCACTTAAAATGTTTGCTTATGACATTCAGAGGTTCTGGTTTTGCTGACACATGGGCAAATAGGAAAACACACTCTTGGATTATTCTTTTTTCACCCTAGAGAAATATCCAAAAATTCTTGTTGCAGCACATAACTCCCCTTTCTGACTTTTTTTTTTCCATTAACTTTATGCAATAGAGGTATAAAATTGGNTTTAAAACAATTAAATAACTCTGCTGACTCATCCTGCTTCTGAAACTCATGTAGCTCCAGAGTGAACATTCGTGGCCATTAGAAAAATCCATATTTAAACTCCTGTTCAACTCTAACTATAAACTCCATGGCAATGTTTCCATCGGGTTTGAGAGGGAAGATCCTTTTTCACAAGGCTGCTTTTAGAATAGAGATTTTTTTTTCAGCTAATTCACACCCGTTCAGGTCTATTTTTTGATAAATAGACAGCAACATCACTAGTTTTCAAGGTAAATAACAGAAGTTTCAAAATGGACAATGATGATTCTTCCCTGTGGGAACTCCCTTCAACCATGTAAATATTTTTTTCTCTAATAAAGGAGACATATTCATTCATAAAAGAGATAGTAATGCTTCAGACCCTTTCTGTGCTGAGGTTTGAATTTATTTATTATTTTTGTGGAAACAGATGGACATGTAATGAATAAAAGCTAATTTTATATTGTACAACAGGGCACTTTCTGTCAGTTTTAAATTCTTCCCTTTGGTTTAACTCAATTTACTCTCCTGTGGATGTTAGCAGAAAAGATGAGTAACCTCTTTGAGTTTATCTGGTACCATATACTTTTATGAGTAACTGGTAACATTTCTTATTTGTTTTTTATAATTAAACCCAATATTTTATTTTATTTTATTTTATAAGTTAAGTTAAGTTATNGCTGGGCCCCTTCCAGCTCGGGATTTGATTCTTAGGCTGAATGGAAACACGTCACATGTAGCCATGCCAGAAATTACTTCAAAATTATGTAACATACCCACTTAAAATGTTTGCTTATGACATTCAGAGGTTCTGGTTTTGCTGACACGTGGGCAAATAGGAAAACACACTCTTGGATTATTCTTTTTTCACCCTAGAGAAATATCCAAAAATTCTTGTTGCAGCACATAACTCCCCTTTCTGACTTTTTTTTTTCCATTAACTTTATGCAATAGAGGTATAAAATTGGTATAAAAATAAACATTTTTTATATAGCGACAGATGCAGTTTTGCTCCATGCTCACTCCTTATGGATGGCCAGAAACACACACTTCTGCTAAGTTGAATAGGTCTTTAGGAAGTGTTTCTCTGAAGGCTGTGGCATCAGTAATCTGTATTATTCTGTGGGAACATACTGTCCTTTGCAACTTAGGAAAATTATTTTTCATGTGCTTATTTTGGTAATTGTTTAGTAATAGATAGTAATGAAAATTTAGCAATAATTTAGTACTAACAGTAAACAGGAAAATAAAGTTTTACATCTTGTTCTATATGAGTGAAGCAGGAAAATCATTCACATCTGAAGGTGCTGCCTTTGCACTTCATATTTTTATTTTAATGCAAAAATGAGCAATTTAATTGTCATTAACTTCAGCCGTGCTTCTGTTAGATTTTGCTAATGTAGATCAGACTTTTAAATCCCATTAAAAATACAAAGGAAACGATGCCTTTATATGTTTATTCACATGATATTTGAAAAGCACTGATCAGGGAGGGAGAACAGAGCTGAGGCTTGCATATTGTCATGTGAGATGGTGCCTGAGCAGAGAAACAACATGAAATAGGTTTGTCTGCGCCTGTTGGTAAGAGATTTTTATGTTACAAGTAAATCCTCTTCCTGTAAACTACAATAAATAAAACATTTCCCTTTAATATTCCTCTAATGGGAAAAATTTGTGCCTCATTCATATGAGAGTGATAATGCTACTCCAAGCTGTAGACAGAAAAGCTGAATCACTCAGCTTCAGTCGAAATGCAGTTTAGGTGCTTTTGCTGGAATGAGAACAGGCCTGATATTTATCCCCTTACTAGTGTCTTCTAGAGTAATGAGAGCTTTCTACTTTGTCATATTTTACACTCTGAGTGTTATCTGCATCCATCCACTTGACTGATTGTTTATTCTCTGTAGCCAGCACCATGTTCTCTGTACTACACTGTGCTACAGAAGCAAAGTGAAAACGCTACAGAATATGCTGCCTCTGGTTTTCTCAATTAATGGTGCTTTTATATTGTTTTGTATGTTTTTATTCACTATGTGTTATTTTTGGCTAAGAGCCCTGTCTGTTAAAGACTTTCAGAGATGTTTTGCCAAGCAGGGATATTTCCATGAGGGATCACCCCCTGGTGCTCTTTCCAGCCTCGTGTTCCCTGGTGACAGCCACACATACTCACCCTTGCTTCAGTTTCCTCTTTTCCTCCTCACTTCTCATACTGCATGATTTGTGAAAACCTCTGATAAAAGGCTCCTCAAAGTCATCAGAACTCCTCATTTATCTCAGGTTATTTTGTTCACTCATAAGTCCTGAGGAGGCCCAGCTCCCAAAGCAGGACACAAAATGTGCTGTGACTGTCACAGGTGTGCTGATGGACGTGGTTCTCCTTTGAATATACAAACTAACATGTTCTGCGTATTCCTAGATAGAGTCAGTACCTCAGCTGCTTTAAAGTGACTATAACTTGTTCTTTTTACCATGATTTACTAACCGTTACTCTTTTCTTTTCCTTACAGTATTCCAGCAAACAGTTCCTTAAGCTCCCATGTCTCCTATAACAAAACACTATGAACTACCTTTTTTAACTGGCAGAATTAATCCATACGCTTTTTTTTTTTTTTTTTTAATAGCTGCCTGTAATTGTAGCAAAGAGAAATGCTTGGGGTTTTGTTTGTTCGTAGTATTAAGATTTTTTTTAGCAAGTCCCACCTCCCGGGTTTCACTGGAAACTTTTTTTTTATTTTAGTGCTTGTACTTAGCCCTGACTATATTTACTAATACAAAACAAGTATTTATGATCCTCATTACTAAGTAGTAGGCTCAGTGTGATGCTTGCCCGTTGTTTTTAATACTTTTTAAATCTCCAGTGTTTTGCTTGTTTAACAACATCCACACATGCCCACAACCGCAACAGGATCTGGATTCTACTTTCAGCTGGTGGTATTTTGTTGTCTGCAGACATCAAACCATGTTATAATTTTCTTTATGAAGTCACTAAACTTTTTATTAAATGTTTTTTTAGACATTTTTCCTGGTGGTTTGCTTCTACAAGGTGTGGATTTCCATGCTGTCAGTAGCGTAACCCTGAAAATTTCAAAGAAGTTGCAACTTGATAGAAATATATGGTTTCTTTCAATATTAATTTCCTGGTTAAACCACAATACATGTCTTGTTTCTCTATCACTGTTTTCTGGTTAGAATGTCTTCCCTTTATTAAATTTTTATTTAATTAGGTTTTCTTCAGGATGCTTTTCTTTATTCTACAAGTCCTGGTAAGATCAGTGAATGATACCAAAATATCACTGGAAGTAGTCTGACTCTACTGGATAATATAAACTGGACAATACTAAAATCTATTAAACCTCCCTAATGAATGTTTATTAAGTTTCTATGTCTGTCTCTCATATCTATCATGCTGCTTCTCTATATGGTGTCAGAGAAACCTAGTGCTTTATATTTTCATGCCTCCAGTGTGCAAACAATCCTCAAAAAATATTTTTTTAGGCTTTTGGAATTGGTGACCCAAGTGATAAAACCTGCATGAGTTCTTTGAGTTTGCAGCAACTTTTGATTACAGCAGGATGAATGAAAACCCCTCCCTGCCTGTTAGAGAAATATCACTGTTGCTTATGTGTGCTGAGGTCAGGAGACTCTTTCCCTTTGCAGATCCTTTGTCTCCTTGGTACCCATGTGTGGGATTACACTTTCATATCAGTGTACATCTGGAAGAAAATGTTATAGAATATTACTTGGCTAACTCTAGAGCAGTTAGGATTCAAATAATTTCTCAGCACCTTAGGGGCTGCTCCCAGGAGGACCAGCAGTGACACAAGCTGGCACCCACTGCTCCTGAACTGCTCCTGTCTGGCTGCACAGGGATGGAAAAGAGGCAAGAGAAAGACTCCTGCAGAAGATTTGCAGTAAGAACTACATCCTTTTGAGAAATTCCCTGAGTGCATTCCCTGAGTGCATTCCAGCATTTCTGAGGGTTTCCTTTGCCCTTAACCTCCTTATATTCATATGTCTTGTCAGCAACATGCAACAACAGCTCCAGGTTCAGCCTTTAGAAGTCTCCTTATATGAGGGCAACATAAAAGTTGTACTTCCACTGGCATGCTTTCATCTGCCAAAAATGGATGAAACCTTTTATCTCAATCCTTCCTTCTCTTGCATCTAATGGAAACATTTTTCATTTCCTGGTCTGACCAGCTCCAGGAGTAGTTTAATTTTATTTGGCGTGTGGCTCTAATGAAAAGCAAAAGTGATGTGTCTGCAAAGCTACTCACAAGTACATCTGGACATTAATGACACTGTTCAGAAAAGTTACTGCTTGGAGTTTTGATGCAACCTTTCCTCTCTGTCCCCTGACTTGGTGGTAGGGTTGTGTGCTGTGGCTCAATTTCATAAATATTGAATTTAGAGCTAAGAATAAAACCATTGAAGATGGAAAATACATAATGTTTCTTTCCACACTGTAGATGAAGAGCAAAGTTTTCTGGTATAGTAAGTGAAGCTGTTGCCATTAAAAAAATTATACTCAGTCACAAAACCAAATATTAACAACTTATTTGCAAGCCAGGGTTTTTTTTAAGTTCCCAAAAGAAACCATCAACCGCTTTACATTAACATTTTCTTGTTAAAACAGCTGAGTCATAGAGTCTAAAATTTTGATGAATGTCAATCTTATCAGTGATAATAATGTGTAGACATATTAATATACTCTCCATCTGTTTCTACTTTCATTTTGGGAAAAAAATACTCATTCAAGTAGGTAACTTAAGCCAAAGACTAACAAAAATTGTATTAATATCAGACACTTGTTCAGCAAAGTAATTTCACATAGTGCTCATAATATATATACGTGTTAAGAGGAAAATGAATGTTTTTTGTAATGTACAAAAACGGACGGTGGAAAAGGCAAGAAAGAAGGGCCTACTTCCCTCTTCTGCTCCCATCCAAACCTTGCCTTTCACCACTGCAAATGTCCTACTACACACTTACTCTCCATACATAATAGGCAAAAACACCATTACTCTTGGTTTTATGATGGTTCAAATCTGAACAGTTTTTCACTGGATATAGCTCCAAGGAAATTAATTAATTTAATCCCAGAGTGATGAACTGAGGAATTAGGCCCCTTATTTTTAATAAAACTCATATTGTTCACTGAGTACTTTTCTCTGTTGAAATCTCATTTCCAAACATAACTCTTGATTTTGAAAACCCATGCAAACAGGCCTAGCACTGGAGCCAGGCCCAAAGTTACTCATTTTGCTGAGGTTAGCGTCGACCCTACAACTTGGTGTGCTGGGAGAGTGACACTGGGAGCCTTGTCTGCTGGGAGAAGGTGTCCCAGCCTTCTCACAGGTGCAGGGGATGCATTTTTGAGCGAGCAGCACATCTGCAGTGTCTGTCAGCATCTGCAGTCATGGGCAGAGTCAGCCCTGCTCAGCTCGGATGACTCGTCTGGTTGCTGCAAAGGAACATTCACATCTGGCCCCTCGGAGACAGAGATGACATTTTTGTCAGCTGTTAATGGGAGCTGCCCCCTCACTTAGGCAGCTTCAAGGCCATGTGATCAGTTCATAATTCAGGACTGAGAAATTGCTTTTTGCCAGTGTGAATCTTGGTATGACTCAAGGAGAATCTCACTCTCCATTTCTCCTCCTAGGACTAATTGCCAGGCAGCAGAGTAACAGAAAAGAAAGAAGACCCTTCAGATTTCAAACACACCGTCCTTGAAAATGTAAGCTGTACCTCTTGTAAATAGATAGGGTGTTTTATTTAGTAAGAGAATCTAAACCAGGAGTGTAATAGATACAGCATAGCATCCTTTGCAACTGTCCCAGTCATTTCAGACCAGCAGTTTTATTTACTATCTGTGTTCTACATTTTTCTTCTAATACTATTAAGGAAGAAAACTTTGGATCAATTCACTTGGAAACCGTGAACTCAGCCAAGGTGAAATGTATAAAGCACTCAGTATTTCAGATCTGCCTGGCCTCTTTCCATCTCTTTGTGTATTTTGCCCTTAAGGATATTTTTATTTGTTCTGTTTGTATTTTTTTCAGTTTGTCTTTTCCTCATAAATTTATAAGTTTATAAGTGAGAAAAAGCCCACAAAATGTAGAACAGATTACAAAAGCAGAATGCTTGAAGAACTAAGAATATCAGACTTCAGAATGTGTGTTTTACTCATTTGTTTCTTTGTTACATATTGCATCCTTTGGTCTTTTGCCCTTTCAACTTTATATATTTCTTACCTGCAGTCTCTGATTGCCTCTCCAATTGCTTGATGTCATTCCAAGAAATGTAAATGGATGTTGACCTGCTAATATTGATTGATTGATTTTTTTTCTTGTTGTTTGGCTAGTTTATTTTCTTTTCCCTTTGAAGATTTTATAATCCAGGATGGTTTGTAGCACAGAGGGGTCATTAACTGCTGCCTGTGCTGCAGGCAGCAAAACTTACAATACATAAAAGACCTTTACCATGCAGTACATGATGGAGAAAAAATAGGCTTTAAGTCATCAGCACTTACATGTAGCCCTTCTCACTTTTTGGCTGCATTTTATGAGTACCAGGCAGGTAATTTCAAAGTTAGTAACAATGTAAATTTAAATTTTTCTCATCTGGAAAGAAATAATTTTATTTTTACTAACCATTTAACTTAAGTCATCTGTCAGTTTGACACGAAGATGAATGAGAAATACAAGATTTGGCTATTTAATATCAATTCAGATAATGAAAAAGAAAATTCCATCAGTGGACATTTTGTTTTGCAGTAAATACTGACAATGGATCTTACAGGGTAATCAAAACCTGATGCTGTCTTATGAGGGCAAGTTATCTCACCGATGCAGCTAACCTTGCTGCTATGATTAAGGTTCCTTATGATTAAGGTGTATAACATCGTTTCTAGAGGAAGTGAGTAAAGAGAAATTTGTAAAAATATTTTTTTTATGTGGCCGCATGAAGAGTCTAAAAAGCCATAATTCATTCTAGACCATTTTTCTTGGAAAAGAGAAAGATCTGCTTCTTCTTTTGTGCTCATCATGGTCTCTGCTTAGGGCAAAGAAAAAGAAATGGATCACATGAGACAATAGAAGTTTCCCTATTCCAGCATGACTGGTTCTGTGGATTAAGTGAGGCTGGAGAGATGCATTGACTATAAATTATAGTCAATGCATCCATTGCACTGAGGATCAGTATCGGATTTAAATTAAAATATTGTATTTGGTTTAAGGCAACCATAAACATCTTCATTAGTATCTCACCAGACTCTGTGATTATTTGAAATAGCACAAGAGTACAGAGAGATTGCTAAAGGGCAAGACTGGTACTGGGAATATTGTTTCCACATGTCCATCAATCATTGTCTTACTTTAGGCTTGGGAACAAATAAAGATGAAAAAGCACACACATAATGACATTCATATTTGTTACAGAACTCTTTTTGTTTATGATGGTTTGAGCCATAATAAGGAAAAATTCTCTAAATTCTCTCTTTTGTGTGAGTGACACCTTTTTAGCAGCACAAAATAGAGTTGGTTTAGTTTTTTTGAAGCCTGAATAAATTTACTAGAATTCTCACTCTGAGCACTCAAAAATATACAAGACAATTAAACTTTATAATGTCATTATCACAAGTATCTCACAATTCATAACCTCTGCAGCCATAACTATTCTTTGAAATGTGACATTCAGAATTTTGAATTAAGGGCATAAATATTTTGTGGGGCCCATTCTTCCCTCCTACTTTTTTTTGGAAAGACCTTTCCCCTAAACAGTTACTGATGGAGCTACTTTTTCAGCTTAATATTTTAGTAATTTAGTGTGAAATATTTCAAAGACAAGGCTGATCAACTGGAATGTATTTGTGAGTGTGTGGGGTGACAGTTGCTAAATTGTTTTGGGCAATGAACAGAAACGCTTCTGATGCAAACCTTAAATTAGGCAGAAGAACATCTTGGGAGAGCCAAATGACTTCTGCTCCTCACAAGTAAAGACAGGATTGAAAAGATCTGAAAAAAAGAAGGTTGAATGATTAGATGAGGAGGGGATCTACAGCATACATGGAGTTCTTTCACTAGAATTAAAAACTCTAGTTCAGCCAAGAGAGAGAGTTTTAAGTGGATGATATTTAGGTTTGGCTTGTTTAACAGGAATTTTATTTGGATCCAAGTGTGTCTTTGTGATGCTGAGAATTCTTGGTAGAGACAGTTGGAGCAGCTGGGGTGGCATCCAGGTCATTCCAGTCCTGGAGGCTCAGCCAGGGAAGGTGAAGCATAATGGAATATGAGAAATGTAATACTGAGATTATAATATGTAGATCTACAGACTATTAGTCTTGTGAATGGTTAAAAGTTAAGTGAAAGTAACTAAAATGAAATGGAGGAAAAGGAACCTGGAGCTCAGAAGAAAGGCACAGCTTGAGGATGTACTTTAATTTTTTTCCCCAAACAGATGTATGCATCCAATGTATCATTAGTATGCCTGGAGACCTTAGTCCACATCAAAATAGCAAAATAAAAATTTGCATTTATATGAGGCTTTATCAGATTTGCAGAAGAAATATGAATATGTGTAAGTCAGATGTTATGCCAAAAGATAAGTGACATGAGGAGTAGGCATTGTTTTCCTCCTACTAGTGGATGTTTCTGATGGAGATCATGGATCACCCATTTGGGTTACATTCTGTTTATGGTGTTTACATGATTTCCTGAAGATATTGAAGAAAGAAAGTTACCCTAGAAAAAAGTGAGAGTGAAATGATAATAAGCCTTGCCTTTAATTTTTCAGATGCTTTTTCAGGGCCTTTGACCATTCCTCATTGAAAGCCTGTAGGACATTATTTTGTCACTTTCCTGAGCTCTCTACACACTACTCAGTAAGTATTGAGGGTTTGGTGCTTTTTAGTAAGAATTTAGGGGAATTTCTGCCTGCTTAAGTTTATTATCATGCTAGAGCACATGAGGGAAGGTGAGTAAAATGTCTTACAAGCCATGTTTATACTTGTCCTACAAGTCCAAGTATAAACAGCATAAGGAAAACTGAGACTCCACCCAGCTCTAAAGCAGATCACTTTGACAGAGGTACACAAATTATCCAGTGAAATTTCAGAGTGGGGTTTAAGAACCATCTAAAAGCTCACTAGGTTCTTGGTTTGCTTTGCATCTGCCTTCTATGTGCAGGAAGAGAGGAAAGATAGATCTGCAGTCAGGGTCTCCACCTCTCACGAGTGTTTTCTATGTGGTAATGACTACTTGTCCTTCTGTCTTGCTAATATTGCTGTTTACATGTCAAATATTTCTGTTTTAATAATGTAACTGTGGTTACTGTGGTCTGATTATATTGTGGTCTGTCTTTTCTCTAAAAGGCACCAAAAAATCCACGCTCAGGACTCTCTGCTTCCATATGCCCCAACAGAATCAGAAGTGATTTCCTTTAGTAATATCAGCCATTCATCCTTTGTGTAGATGATTTGGCAGCCCAGCTGATATTGGCATATTGTTATCATGTATGGTTTTTTTAAAGTCACTAAACTCAGATTTTGCATTTCAGAATACTTAATGATATGCAGTAAAAACAGAATACAGTAGTGTAACATAACTTCAATGGTATTTTAGGGAAAAACCTCCAAATTGCATCCTCCATATAAACTGGCAGGTTAATAAGGTTTCTCAGCTTCAAAGTGTATTAGTTTGTCTCAGTAGGGCAAAGGTTGCTCATGTTTTTGGGGAGGGTAACAAACAATTTGGAAAGATTTAGATAATTAGCAGAAACAAAAGTGAAAATCCAACCTATTAAATGCAGAAGCCATTAAGGAGACAGATGGATAAACAAAGCTGTTTTTCTCTTTGGCTTTGGGTTCAGTTATTAAGGGTGGAAAAATCAGCATAATCCTTTCATTTGCTCCAAATTCTAGGTGAATACTCAAAGCTATGCATGAGCAGTGCAAGAGTTATGAAAATGTAGCTTTTGCTTTGGATATTCACACCATCTGGATTCTTGGTTACAGCTGCATGCAGAGACCACAGGGACAGCTGTCAGGACATGTAGTGGCTTGTGACTCCTTCTGCAGTGCCTTTCTCTTTGTCCTGCCTCCTGCCCATGCCTGGCACACCCCACACCCTCAGCTCCAGGACAGAGGAGAAATTGGAGCACTATCCACTCTTACAGCCTCCTTGGCAGGAGGATCTGCTGTGGGAATTGATCACTGTGGGCTCATCTTTCACCCACTTTTTTCTGATAACCAGAACTTGTGCTGCTTTTCTGCTGTTTCTTGTAACCCCATCCAGAAAAACATCTCTGTTGCTGTCATTCACCTTGAAATCCACTCCTTCAGAAATCCCTTTATAATCCAAGCCTGCACTAATATCCAGCCACAAACCTCTATTTTGAAAGTATTTTGGAAATGTTAGGGTGCAGTAGACAGAAAAGCTGGAAAAGGACATTTCAAACTTAGTCATGTGCCTCAACAGAACACACTCATTGCTTCCTATACCTTATGTGTAAAACTGAGAGGCTGGAAGAATTAATTGTTCTGTTGCTTTGTTGGCCCCATGGACAAGCTCTTTCCATTTTTAAAATTAAATTATTCCCTGAGCAGTAACTAAACACATTATATGTTGAAAATATATATTAAAAAAAAATAATGTCCCTGTGCCTCATAAACAGTTCTCTAGATTGATTTATTTATGCATTAAATACTCAGCTTTGATATTGCTATCTAGTTGCTCATTTTATGCATGCTCAATGTTTCCTTAATTTCTTCAAAATTTCTATGAAATATTAATATGTGGATTGGGACAGTTTAGTTCGTTAACTATAAATTAAGGGCTGGCATTCATTATTTAGTAGTTAAATTCTGGCTTCCAGTTTTTGTGCTTTTTCTTGCTCTAATTATTCTTTTCTTAATGGAGGTAATTATAAAGTGGTACAACAACAGGTCAAAAAATATCTCTCCACATTTAGAAAGACTCTTAAGTGTGTTTATTTAGAAGTCAGAAGATCATTCTGATGTACAATGTTTTCTTGACCCTGTGAAGGCAGGAACAACCCAAAATTTAAAAAATATTACATCTTTACTTGTCTAATTTTTAATTGGTGTGGAAATTCATATCGACAGCTGAAAAATACAAGTGTGCAAAATTAAGTTCAACTGAATGAAATCTATAAACAATCTATTTCTTAACTGTGACCTAGCCTTGCTAATTTTTCCCACACTGTAAAGCCACGTATTTCTAGAGGAATTCTTCCAGAGCTTGTAGGAGTACCTATGGATGAAGATTGTGCTTAGTGGAGGGCATAAATTATTGCAGCTCCAACAAAACCAAGGGAATAACAAGGAAGATATAGGCCTATATAATACAAGGTAAGACCTTTTTTTTAAAAAATCCCTCCTTTTGCCTTCTGGGGGGAGCTGAAGTGGCTAGCTCTGTTACCTGTGCCTACATTAGCCAGTCCTAATCCCCTTGTTTTGATGGATCCCATGCTAGCCTCTGAAATTTTCAGGGTACAAAAGAAAAATGCAACTAAAATAATTTTAAAAATGGATCAAGGATGCAGCAAGATACTTCTACAGCATTTATTGTTCGTGCAATATAGTCAACAAGTCGTGTACATGAAAGCAGTAGAAACAGGAGTGAAAGGTAACAGATAACTTGTTCAAACAGATGTATTGATTACCCCTCCTTGCCCCATCCTCTCTTCCTCCTTGTGCTATAAGAAAATAAAGTATGACCAACGTTTAACAGAAAATATCTTTAATACTGGCTTGGAAATTTCTCTAAGATTTTGGAACTGGTTGGGTTTTTGTCCCTGCTTTTTTTTCCCTCCTCCTTTTAGGTAGTGTCTGATTTGTACTAATCTTTTGCATCTGATCTACTACACATTAAATTGTCACTGCTTTTCCTGAAGTTTCCAGGCATTGCAGTTTGGCTGGGAATTTAGTTATAAGACAAGGCAGAAGAAGAATGAGGCTGTTTGTCTCCAGACTTTCTCACTACCTTGCCTGTCCTCCCTGTATTTAAGAACTCATTTTTCAGGTGTAGTCTTTTTTCCACAGTGATCCTTCTTTAGATTTAACTTACTGTTAGAAATTTCCCTTGCAGTTTTTTATTCTCTGAATATATTCATAAAATAGAAGGGAATGTGCTGATAGCAGCACAAAAGGTGAGATTTATCAATCATACTTCACTCTTTAGCATCCTCAAAAGCAGGATTGCTGTTATGTTTGCAAAGATGTTAAAAGGAAAAAATAAAATAACTGCCTTAAAGAGATAAGGGGAGGGAAATGGATGCTGATGGCAGCTGTTCTTCCAGACACTGACTTGGGAGCTCAGAGGACAAGAGCAGACATTGCAGAATGTTCCTGGGGACGCATCAGGCCATCTCTTATCACCTAAATGTTTCTTTTATTTGATACTAATAACGCTGTGCTATGGCCAACAATAAAATAAAAATCCCATCAGAAGCAGCAGAGTTACTCATTCATGACTGACTAATTCCTCCAGTGTCAACAAATAGAGTTTAAACTACCCTGTAGCACAGAAGGTTATTTCTGCTGTAGTTTCATCAGTGGAAAGCAACACAATTTTGTCTTTCTTAGGTCAGTATGATCCAACACCTGATAACTCTCATAAATCATAAACTGCAGATGTGTTATTATGTCAGTGCTAAATAGTATAAAAATAACTTTTCAACAGGCTCTTGGCTAAATCATATTCACAAAAAGTGAGCAGAAATACAAAACTCAGTCTTGCATTTCTTGAAGAAATATATGACCACACGATTTAAGAGCTTGCTTCTGAATTTCACAAACCTCAAGTGCAACAAGCTTTTCAGATTCCTACACAGAGCCACCATCAGATCCGTGGTGCACAACAAAACCAAAAATCTCTTCAGCTAAATGGCTGTTAGGCTTTTTTTTTGTACATACTTAAATTACCTCATTTAAAACAATTGTAAATTCACAACATTTTATGACTTGAAGGAGGATGATGGTAGTGATACATCTTTCAATTATGTCTTTATGAGCATAGCAAGTGGACTGTGTGATTCACATCTACAGCTATTAAGGTGCCTTTTTTTATAACCTCAGGCCTTTATCTTATCCTGGATGGACTTCATAAAATGATGGTTTCCACTTTTGGGATTTATTAAGCAGATATGTTGTCCTTCACAGTTCTGAAAAAGGTCAGCTTCAGAATGTTGCTGTTCCCTACAAGCAATCATCAGAAAATACTAGTATTGGAAATGCTTGATGTCTTAAACCTCGAGATAATGGTGTTGGGACTTTCCAGCTCCACAGCAGGCTGAATCTAAATTCTGTGCAGTTGACTCCAGAAATGTGTTGACTGGCTGCCATCTCTTTTAATACAATGACTGGTCTATTTTTAACCATGGACTTAATTTAATCAGCATAGTTGGAGTTTTGGCTATGGCAAGGGAAAGGACTGTCATTATCTCATTTATTTAAGTTGCCTCATTTTTCCAATGTGAATGTAATTTTGAGGACAAAAATCCTCAAAAAAGATTGTCAAATCCTGATATGGTTTTGGGTCCAGCTGGAAATCTGCTACGTAGCACATCATTTGGAATACAAAGAATAAAGGACAATCTACTCCAGTGACATAACAGCAGCAAATTTAGAATTATTTAATTGCAACATATTATATACCACCTTATGACCTTGGGATCTGTGAATAACTGCATAAAGATGGGAGGAAGGGAAAAGCAATGACGAGACTACTGCTAATAAGGGAGACAGAAAAAAACCCTCTAATCCACCAAAATACTGATACTGGAGTTGCATATCTGTTGATGAACTCTGATGAATGCTCTAGGTCTGGGGAACATTCAGGAATGTGAAACCCTGGCTTACATGAGTTACTGTGCTTAATAATTAATGCACAGGTAAAAGAAGCAGTCTTCCCCTCTTCTGAATTGTATTCAAACAAACATACAAGTAAACCTCAAAGCCTTAATTATTTTCTAACCTATTTTTTTCAGTGATTTCTACCTGGAATTAATTGTCTTGCCTAAACCAAAGTAGCATCTGACAAGTCTACAAATTTCTGTTAAGTCTAAGGATAACTGAAGGATATCTGGGGGTCCTTCTCAATCTCTTACAGTCCAGCCCACCTGTAGCCCTTTTTGCTGTAAGTGAGTTTACCTGGAATAGAGCAAAGTGTTGATCAGAAAGATGAAAAAAAACCCATCAGGCATGGGAATTTTATTCTTTATTATGCCATATTCTCCAAATCACCTTTGGGAACCACAGTGAACTTGTAATGGTCATCAAGAAAAATGCAAAATTTAGGTCTCTATATCACTTCTTGCAAAAGCACTAACCTTGAATTGAAATCAGAAAATAGTTTGCTTAGGAACTAAGAACAGATTTGATCCATCATTGTTTAGATGCAGCAAGGCTGATGCCAAACTGGTGTGCAAGTAGTAAGAAAATTACAAGAATAATTGGGAAATATTAGTGCAATATGTGCTGTATGGATAGACAGGGGCTTGTTGCAGAATGCAGCACATATAATTATAGCTTCATGTTTCTGTGAACATTTCTCATGCATGAATTCTCTCTTACCACTGATGACATTTGGAAACCATAGTGCATTTGAAATCTGATGAGCATCACTTCCAAATTGCTTCTAGGGTGTGGTGTGAATCAATTAATATCTTCTGTTCTGACATAAATTCAACGACCACAGTTTTCAGAAGAGTATAATGGCATAATTGTGGAATATGCAATATTTATTGAAGAGCATTCTAAGAGGAATATAGAGATAATTATATGCCAACACACTTATGAAACAAAATCAATGTTATTTTCTATTGATTATTCACAGAGGCATAAAATAGATTCAATGCTAATAGTTCTGCTAATTGCACATATCTTTATGCATGTTTATGAATAAAAGACAGCCAGAGTACCTCAGAATAAAAAGAAGCACAACTCCTAGGAAGCATTTACTAATTAAAGACATTAAAGTAATAGAAGTTAGTTTATAAAGAAAACAAGGATGAACACCAGAGAACCCTCTAAAGGAAAAAAAAAAACTGGTCTCAATTTTAAGAGCAGGTTTTTTGTTATAATTCCAATGTTTTCTTTGAATTGGTCTAAACCACTAATTTTCCTGTATTATTTTGAATTTTTTGAAAAGGACACCAGTTTTTCTTGTTATTTAAATTTCTTTATTTTCATGAACACCTTTTTTTGTGTAGCACACAGGTCTTTATAAACTGGAGAAATGCGATGGCATCCAACGGGGTTTAAAATATTTTAGAAAGAACCACTATTTTCTGAATGCCAAGTGGGATTTGTTCTCTGAGCTCTAAGCCTGCTTGAAGGTCCTTGCAGCCCTGGGACATGAGACATCATGTCACTCACTCTCTCCTAAGGTATCTCTGAAACATCTTACTTTAATTTTTGATATAAAACATTATTGCTGCTAATGCTTCAAATATAGCTGTGGATCCTTGAATTCTTGTGTGGTAGGTTGTAAAGGGGAGGGGAACGTGTGCAGAATGAATGCTGCTGGATCAAAGAGTGAGCTCGCAGAGGAAGGGAGGACAAACCTCTGAGAGCTGGTCCCTGGGGCACTGTGACCTCAGCAGCCTCACCAGAATGTCAGTGAGGAGCACCATTTCTGGAGTGAGCACACTGAAACTGGGCTGAAAGCAAGCAGCCAGGCTGAGAGTGCGACTCTGTGTGTGGAGGGGCTTGTTAGGAAGGAGTCAGAGCTTTTACAGTACTGGCTCAGACTTTGAGAGGAGGCCAGCAAGGGTGAGTAATATTGCTTGAGTCAACACAGCTTCTGTAAAGGGAAGCCATGAATCACACATCTGTCCCAGTTCTTAGAAGGAGTCAGCCAGCACTAGGATATCATATCAATATTCAGTATAATTGAATTAGATGAAATTAAAGTTAAATTATGCCTTTTATGTTTTAAAAAAATTCTGTCATAGGTAGGAAGTGAGGGTTTTCTTTTTTCCACTATTAATTAGTGGCTGAAAGAATAATAGGAACCTCATTACAAACACTGGGTTGAATGAAAGAAACCCCAACTGAATATTTATGTTGCTGGAAATTATTGAGTGAAAACTAAAAGTTGCCACAGCATACTAGTGAGTGCCTCAATGTTTGTAGAAAATGGATACTTGTTGGCAGAGTGGCAACAGAGGAAAATCAAAGCTCTGTGTAAAAGAGAAGTGGCTTATCTTTGGCAGGGGAGAATGCACTTAGTCCAATTAATGTAGGCATTAAATCATATAGCTATGAAGTACCAATGTTTAGGAATAGTCTGAGTAGCCAAGTTTGGTAACTTGGAAAGTATTCTCAGAGATTTTACTTTTTGTCTCTGATGAGTTATCTGAGTCTTCATTGAATAAACTCCACTCCCCTGGCTTTGGCATCCCAGTCTTATGACACATTTCCTTAATTATTTCCTTAATGCATCCTGTTGGGAACAGCTTGCACCTGTAGAATATATATTTGAGGCTTATAGAATATATATTTCAGGCTTAAGTTTGACTGCATGGAAGAAAAATTTATATGCCATCCAATTTGGTATTGCCCTGGATAGGAGTACACTATGCAGACCTTTTAAGGTACTGACAGTTTCAATGTGATATTTCAGCAGATTTCCAGCACTAATGATTTATGTAGCTAACTTTATAAACTGCAGCTTTATAGAAGTGCTAAATTAAGTCTCCATCACATAAATTGATGGCTTTTTTTTTTCTGCCTTTATAAGTGAAACATTTGAAACCAATACTGCAACTAAATGAAATTGTCATTTTATTAAATGTAGCTTATGATTCAATAATTCTATTGAACTGCTCTTCTCATTTAGGCATCAATCTTCTTTAAGAAGCATGCAAACTCTCAGACTTTGCTGATGGTAACAGCATGCAGTGGGAAAATGAGGAGGAAACTCAGTTGCATAAAATTCTGACCAGCACCAGGGCAGTGATTTAACCTAGGGAATGACAGTAGGCTTACAGAAATAGCCCAGTTTAGAAAATGGAATCAAAATTGGCCCAGTACCAAAAAACCCAGTACCTAAACAGTTATGGAGCTATGGTGGATTGTTCATGTCTGGGTGCCAGCTGCTCTTCCAGCTGGACTCTAACTCTTCCTGAGCAGGCAGGGGAAGAAAATAAGAAGGAAAGTTCAGATCAAGATAAAGACAAGGAGGCCACTTACCAATTGTCATGGACAAAACAGACTTGGGAAAAAATCACTTCAATTTATTGTCAGTAGAGAGCTAATTAGATAGTGTGAAACCAAGGAAGATTAAACCAGCACCTTCTCTCACTTCCCTTTTTTTCCAGGGTCGACTTCACTCCTTGATCCTCAGTTCCTCTTTCTTCTCCCTTCCTCATGACTGACACAGGGGGATGGATAATGGGGGCTGTGATCAATCCATAATATCATGTCTCTGCTGCTCCTCCTTCCTCCAAGTTTTCTCCTGCTCCCACATGGACTGGATATCCCATGGGCTATATACAATCCTTCAGGATAAACCTGCTCCTGCATGGGCTTTTCACTGGGCACAGCTCCTTCAGGGCATGTCCTGCTACCATCTACCTACTAGGTAGAAAAATGCAATATATCTTACCAGGGAAAAAAAAAAATTGAAACATGGATTCATGGTATTTTTCATGTCACTGATACAAGTAGTGTTTGACCTCTGGAGACTGGAAATTTTCAGCTACTTTGGAGTACCAAGGTCTAACCCTTTCATAGCCTCATATTTCTGTTCATTCTCTTCTGGAAGATGAGGTACTTGTTCAGAATTATATCTTTTCAGAAATATAGCTTTTTTTGATACTAGGAGTAATCTTATGACAGATTTCTGTAACATTGCTCTGCTCATTTTTTTCATACCTGTGGATAATTTGCAGGTCTTGTGGTGTTTG